>VWZE01002180.1:394803-505340 GCA_013396675.1 Eubucco bourcierii
CTCTTGATGCAGCCTAGGACTCGGTTGGCTGTCTGGGCTGCATGTGCACACTGCAGACTCATGTTGAGCTTTTCATCAACCCAGACTCCAAGGTCCTTTTCCTCAGGGCTGCTCTCCAGCCATTCACCACCCAGCCTGTATTTGTGCTTGGGATTGTGCCTACCCAGGTGCAGGACCTTACACTTGGCCTTATTGAATTTCATCAGGTTGGCCTGGGCCCAACTCTCCAGCCTGTCCAGGTCCCTCTGGATGGCATCCCTGCCCTCTAGCAAGTCGACTGTGCCACACAGCTTGGTGTCATCTGCAAACTTGCTGAGGGTGCACTCCATTCCTCTGTCCATGTCACTGACAAAGATGTTAAACAGCACTGGTCCCAGCACTGACCCCTGAGGGACACCACTTGTCACTGGTCTCCAGGTGGACGTTGTGCTGCAGCACATATCCTGCTGCAGTAAAGTCACTTCTGGCTTATGAGTGCCTTAAGAATACTCTGCCCACAATAAATATTTTGTCCTAAACTGAGAAAACAGCTAATAGCATGGGAACCCCTCAGCTGTTTGCTGTTCATGTTTTCAGGCTGGCTGCAGTATGACTGTAATTCATTATATCTAATTGGAGTAAATGCAGAGAATGCAGCCAGCAGAGATTTGCTGCTTAGAGTGGGCAGTATTTCAGGCCTTTTATTCTATTCTTATTTTCTCACTTTATCTAGACTAAGGTAGATCTGCCCTTGCTGTTACGCTACGTGCAGTCACCCTGGTTTGGGAAAAGGAGAGGATTTCCACTTCACTCCTCGGGGAATGCCTTAACCACAAGGGAGTTATGGAGCAGGTAAACACTATCACTACTCTTTTCCTTTGCACAACTTTAAAAGCAAGCAATGAATTGTGTTGTTCCCTGTAAGGAAAAGTGGTGGGAACATGTTAATCAGGTGTATGCTGGACTCTCCACACATCACCTTCATGTTTTCCTGAGCTTAGTGCATTTAATGGAGCTGTACGCCAAGAGTTTCTGTGAAGATCATTGCCCTCAGACACTTAGGGTATCTTATTTGGTGAGGTGTTTTATCTGATACACTGCTTTTGGAACAGCAGTGAGGAGTGTTGGTGTGCACAGCATGTCAGTGTATGATGTGCTGAATGCAGGCACTAAGCTCAGCTACTGCTCAGTCTTTATTGGCTTCTTGACTTGATATTTTCATACCGGTCACTACGAAGCACTGCTGTATGTAGCATGTTGGATTTGCCTACTGTGGGCTGACTCCGTTAGCAGGCAGTCTGAGTAGGTTAGATGAGGCCAAACAGTGCTTATTATTGGGTTATACTTTACAGAGTTTAACATGATTTGGCCTTAAGCATGCAAAGAAAAATTAGCTTTTTAATATAGTTCAAGCAAATCTTAATACACAAGTCACAGGCAATAGTCCTTCTAGTGTAGAGAAGTCTTAACTGATTAACAGCATGTATTAAATTAATCACAAGCTCCTAGAAGTTAATATTAACTCCATTAGACTGCAACCACCATTATATTATATTTTGGAAATTCATTAAGGAAGTTTGTGCTTATGTTCAGCTGCGTCAGTTCTCTTATGATCCATTTCGTTTGCGTCTTTATCTTTCTTCAAGTGCTTGGCACTTATGGATTATTAGAGAGTGAGAGGTCATGCCTATAGTTAAAACACTCTCTCAGCTCTTAAGAGGACGGAAGGAAAACGTGTAACACCATCCCATCATGCCTCAAGACTTGCCGCTAGCAACCTCCTTGCTTTGTATGGATTTTGTCATGCAATTTCTCTGCATGTTTTGGATTTTTTCTTTGCATGGTCATATATGACCTTCATGAGCAGACATGTTTCACTTCATGTTCTTAAGTAATTGTGTTAGTGGCATAACACAGGAAGAAGTTCAACTAAACTGATCAACATCAGTATTTCAGTGAACATATGGATGATTGGTTTTTTTCTCAGCAACCTCTTATTTGTGTTCGAAGTTTCACGTGAATGACATATCATAGGGTGGTAGGATATGATAGGACTATTTACAAGGTATTGTGATGACAGGATGAAGGGCAATGGGTTTAAACTGGCAGAGGGAAGATTCAGACTGGATGTTAGGAAGAAGTTCTTTACATTGAGGGTGGTGAGACACTGGAACAGGTTGTCCAGGGAGGTTGTGGATGCTCCCTCCTTGGAGGTGTTCAAGGCCAGACTGAACGAGGCCTTGAGTGACCTGTTCTAGTGGGAGGTGTCCCTGCCCATGGCAGGGGGTTGGAACTAGATGATCCTTGAGGTCCCTTCCAACCTTACCATTCTATGATTCTATGACTTTGATATGATATCACTTAAGAAAAGTTCTTTTCTCCACCACAAAAAAAAAAAAAACCAAAAAAAACAAAAAAACCACCAAAACAAAACAAAAGAATAATCATGAGAAGGTAAAATATACACTTGCACAGGAAAACACTCTTGCTTGTCAGTCACTGCATTATATTTCTCACCATCCATTCTGGTTTTAGGCACAGTTATGTCCAACAAACATGAAAACCAGTCCTTATTTCATAGCTCTTTTGCACAGAATAAACAGTTTTTAATGGAATTTCAAGTGGAATATCCTGTTTGCATTGGTATGCACTGTGTGCAGGGTATTTTGTTACAGTTTCCTGTGCAGAACTAAATTCCTGTTGTAAAGTTTGACTGTGGAGGCTAAGAAACTGCAAAGTTTCAAAAGCCATTCATAGACTTCACACCATCATGTACAGGAAGCAAATTAGCCATGGGAGCCTGAGGTACAGGTGTCATTGCTGAAATGAAGGTTCTCGCCCACCTTATCCCTAGTGCATTTGCCAAAAAACAATATTAAGGTAACTTTTGATTTTTATTTCATTTCAGCGTTAAAAAAGTTATCTGACTCGTGAATCTATAACATATTTTGATTTGGAAGCATCTTTTAGCCCCTTACTGAAAAGAAGATTCTGGAAAAACATGTATTTTTAAGGTTTAATTGGAATAGGTGCATTCAAAAGGAATCCTTAGATGCTAGCTGATAGTGTAGTGGAGCCTCTGAAAGGGTCCAGTTATGGCAGAATAGATATAGTAAGAAAAGATACCATATAAACCTAAAAAAGTTGACTCTTAATAGAGTGCAAGAATCTCAGATGGCACTACCTAGCTTATCACCTTTGCCTTCAGTGATGCAAAATCTGTTTGCAGCAACACTGGTTCCCATACATTTATGTAATTGTGGGCTCCTGAATCTAATGGGGCTCCTGAAAGTGAAATGTTTTTGTATTTGTTGTTGGGTTTTGTGTCTTCCCCTGCCATTTTGGGTCATCAAATTCAGGCAGAAGAGCAGAAGCAGTTCTGGTATGGTTATTGTGTAGGTGTGAGTGATTTTATCTATTTATCTATCTATTTATCTATCTGTCTGTCTATCTACCTATTTATTTTGATTATTTTAATCACATTTTGGCTTGTATATCATTGTCAGTTTGCATAAATGAAACGTCAGATTCTTAAACACAATGACAGCGACTGCAAAAAGATGCTTCTTCCCTCTTTATATTCTTATTTTCAACCTTGTTTTTTAAAAAAAAAAAAAAAGTTAAAACGCAAACATTTTAATTATGGTATGAAGATGGCAGAAACAAACACACATGCACACACAGAAAGGACCAAGAAATCTTGTGTTTCTTTATTTCATCCCAAACCTTTTCTTAACCTGAGTCACTACTCATAGTATTGGCAAGTTATCCTACAGGCTTCAAAGAGATGCTCAGGATTTATAGTAGCTCCCCAGAGACCTAGGCTGTCTGGTTTTGGTTTTGGTTTGGGGTTTTTTTGTTTAATATTCTTTAGTTTTTAAATGCTGATTTCACTTACTGTGGATATTTTCTATTTATGCAACATGTTAGATAGAGAAACTATATGCTTATATTAGGCATACTTCCCATTCCGTTACAACTTGGGGTTTTTTTAAGTACTGCTGAAGTAAAACTTCAAAAGCAGTCAGAGTCTTATGCTTGTTCTTTTGATGAGTTGCTCAAAACTGCATATAACTTAGAAATACCCATCCTCAGCTGCCCTTCTAGAGTAGTCTGTAAGAGGATATGGTTTTGTCAGTTCCTCATTTTGAAGGGAAAATGCCTGCTCTTAAATCTCTTGCATTGAGATTTACCACACCATGACCTGCAGCAAATGTTTGTCTCATATTTCATAATATGGGCTGGCTGGTGGGAGAAAGTAAAACTGAGCAAAGTGACAAGATGCATGTCTTGGAAAAGTAACTGTGACCTATTTTTATCACCATTCAGTCTTTTTCCTGACGTCAGAAGGATGTAAACCCATATAAATACTCTGTCCAATTTTATGCTCCCTAGTTCAGGAAAGACAGGGACCTGCTGGAACAAGTCCAGTGGAGAGCCACGAGGATGATTTGGGGACTTCAGCATCTCCCCTATGAAGAGAGGCTGAGAGCCCTGGAGTTGTTTAGTCTGGAGAAAAGAAGACTGAGAGGAGATCTCATCAATGTCTATAAATATCTGAGGGGTGGATGTCAAGTGGATGTGGCCAATCTCTTTGCTGGTAAGCAGCAATGAGACAAGGAGCAGCAGCTACAAACTGAAACATAGAAGGTTTCACCTCAACCCGAGGAGAAACTTCTTTACAGTGAGGGTGACAGAGCACTGGAACAGGCTGCCCAGAGAGGTTGTGGAGTCTCCTCTGGAGACTTTCAAAACCCACCTGGGTGCATTCCTGTTTGAACTACCCTAGGGGATCCTGCCTTGGCAGGGGGTTGGACTTGATGATCTCTGGAGGTCCCTTCCAACCTCTGATGTTCTGTGATTCTGTGAATAGGGCCTGCACAAATTCTGTCATAGATACATTACTTACAGTGTGGGTGTCAGAACTTTCATCCCTAGCTCCAAAATTTACTGTGCTGTATTTCGCCAAAGAGACATCCCTGGGAAACATAGCTCTTGTTGACGGTAGCGGTGGTGTGTTACCTGTTCAGCAGCAAACCCAGAGTGAGCGAGCCCTGGCATAAATAACATCAGCTCTGATGATATAGAGGAAGAGGTTATTGAGCAGTGTTTCACCTTCGACATCAGTTCCTGCTTTACCCTGATTGCAGGAGGCACGGAGCCTTTCAACCACAGACCTCCAGGTTGGGTTTGGCAGCGTGGGGCTGCCGTGGCGCCTGCTGAGGGGAGGGAGGTGAGCCGTTTCTCAGCTTTCTTGGAGGGTCTGCTCAGCTTGTCAGTGTGCTCTCTGACACCGCTCCAATGTAGTGCATTGTGGGTGTCTCTGCTTCTGTCCTGAGACTTCTCGCAGGAAATAGCTGAGCTAATTTTAGAAGCAAAAACAGTTGAAAGAGGCCCATTTCAAGTGCAGCCAGAGTATCTCCCGTTTAATCACTTGTGAAATCTGATTGATGCTAAAGCTTTTTCTTAGCAGCATATTTACTAATCTTCAAGGGGGTGGGGAGAAAAACAACACAAGAGATCTTTTACAAGGCAGACATAAATGAACAGAAGCTCTTTAAAAATGAACTTGTGGGAACTGGGAGATTGATGCAATACATCACAGGGACAGAAAAGCCAGACGACAGCTTTCTGAGTACATGTTGGCATAAAATCAGATATAGAGAAAAGAAACCATGGTAGTTTTTGCCTGATGTGACCTGAGGAAAAATACTGCCTGTTGTGCAGCTCTCACATGCTTATCTTGGGCATATCATGTTCTGGAGTGATTAAAATACAACTTCTGGTGACAGCAGGAACCCAAATGCCCTTCTGAATTGTGTGCAAAATGCGACAGTTGTTCCTTCATCCCAGGTCATGTTTCAGCAGAAGTTTTAGCAACAGCTTTTTATTGCTTTTGATTCCTGTATCACTGCTCTGAATGAAAATACAAAATCTTACAGCAATATTCTGGTTATAGGGGGAAAGATAACCTGTCATCAGGGACAGTGCACGTTGTATAAATTCACAGTGTCAGGAAGACAGAAAAGACAAAAATGGTTAATTACTCAAATTTGTAAATCTTTCATCTGAACCCTTTTACTGCTTTTTCTGCTCTTTTCTGGTGGTTTTGGTGTTGGGTTTTTTTGGTTGTTTGGTTTTGAGGGAGGTTTGGGTGGTTTTTTTGTTGTTGTTTTTTTAAGTTGTGTTGCAGAATGAAGACCTGCAGTAGAACACTTTGTGCACCGTGAATAGAACTAGTGTTATTCCTATAACATGATACTACTGAGGGCTCTCTTTTGCTGGCAAGAACTTAAGAAATGGAGAGGGTACTAAAGAGGGTGTACTAGCTTCTTCACTTGTGTTCTGTCATATCTCTCACCCATTCTCTGGGGTCTGCTCATGAAGAGAGCTTTACAATGTTTCAATACACACAGGGTGAGATTCTTCTTGCATAGAGTGAGGATTTTGTCTTATTTGTCTTACGTAACTATTACTAGACTTGAAAATATTTCTGGGATGCAGGCATGCGGAACAGACTTTAAGCTAAATAGAGTGGGTTTGCAACTTAAAGATTTGAGCCTGGATTTCAACACTCACAAATTTGTGCCTGCATATTAAAGCCTGAGTTACAAGGTGCCCCATTATTTGGAACTGTATATCCATTCCTTCTCTGACTGCTGCATGACAAGCAACCAATTCCCTCTTGTTTTCAGTGAGATGAGGCTTCCTGGACTTTCTGCAGAAAAGGGGCATTCTCTACAGAAAGTAACTCTCTGTCATAAACCTAATGCTGTTTTGTAACAACTAATTGTCCCTCAAATGTCAGCTTTTTCAATCTCTTTCATCTGGGTAAAATGAGCACTGATGAGCTCCTTCTTGTGTGATCGAAGCTTTTAGAGCGTAACTGGTATCAGCAGTAACAGTCATGTAACATATAGCTGTAGACAGCTTTATCTCAACTCCTTGCAGCAAACATTAGTGAGAACAGATGAGTCTGTCCTGAAATCTTTTGACAAATCCTACCCAGAGTATTCTTTGAGAACTGTAGGACCTTTCTGAAGATAGATGTGAAGACCTAGTGTGAGGCACAGGAATGAGAGCCCTAAGGCAAGGAAAATCTTCCACTATTCATGTTCTTAAAATTACTTTGGTGGTCAAGCCACTTCTGAGCTATAAACCAATCAGGAACTAGACCTCAGCAAACTTGTGAATGTCAGAATTATTTGGAGGAAATGAATCCTTCATCATAAGGACATATTTTACCAAGATATGATGGGTGGCCCCAATTCAAATAAACTGTAAATATGACAATTTACCCAAATTATTATTCCCTTGTGGTGCCTGAACTTCAAAGCAAAAACATTTCTTAATAGTTTGTATGATGCTATAAGTAATTTTTTTTTTTTAATTGCATACTGAGAAAAGAATAGCATTCCATTAGTCATACTTATTGTGGGGTCTGTGGACAAAGATTTCAAGGCCCGGTATTTTCCCACAATGTGCAGAAGCTTTAAGGATCAACTGTTTTCCTTCTTCTAACAATAATAAATCAAAGACAGAGCCTTCAAATATTTTACTGTGAACACCTGAACCTACCTCAAGAAACAGCTCAGTAACTAAGCTACCAGATACAAGCAGAGGAAAGGAACTATCACAGCATCACAGAATTTTCATAGAATCATAGAATCATAGAATGGTAAGGTTGGAAGGGACCTCAAGGATCATCTAGTTCCACCCCCCTGCCATAGGCAGGGACACCTCCCACTAGTACAGGTTACTCAAGGCCTCATCCAATCTGGCCTTGAACACATCCAGGGAGGGAGCATCCACAACCTCCCTGGGCAACCTGTTCCAGTGCCTCATCACCCTCACTGTAAAGAACTTCCTCCTAACATCTAGTCTAAATCTCCCCTCTGCCAGTTTAAGCCCATTGCCCCTTGTCCTGTCATTGCAGGACCTTGTAAATAATCCTTCCCCAGCCTTCCTGTAGGCCCCCTTCAGATACTGGAAGGCTACTATCAGGTCCCCTCGAAACCTTCTCTTCTCCAGGCTGAAGAGCCCCAACTCTCTCAGCCTGTCCTCATAGGAGAGCTGCTCCAGCCCTCTGATCATCTTTGTGGCCCTCCTCTGGACCCGCTCCAACACTTCCATGTCCTTCCTGTGCTGAGGGTTCCAGAACTGCACACAGTACTCCAGGTGGGGTCTGACGAGAGCAGAGCAAAGGGGCAGAATCCCCTCCCTTGCCCTGCTGGCCACGCTTCTCTTGATGCAGCCTAGGACTTGGTTGGCTGTCTGGGCTGCATGTGCACACTGCAGGCTCATGTTGAGCTTTTCATCAACCCAGACTCCAAGGTCCTTTTCCTCAGGGCTGCTCTCCAGCCATTCACCACCCAGCCTGTATTTGTGCTTGGGATTGTGCCTACCCAGGTGCAGGACCTTGAGAATTTTAGGGGCTGGAAGGGAACTCAAAAGATCATGCAGTCTAACCCCCCTGCCAGAGTAGGATCATGTAGAGCAGATCACACAGGAATGCATCCAGGCAGGGTTTTGAATATCTGCAGAGAGGGAGACTCCACAACCTCCTTGGGCAGACTGTTCCAGTGTTCTGTCACCCTGACTGTGAAAAAAGAAATTTCCTCATGTTCACATGGAACTTCCTATGCCTCAACTTCCATCCATTGCCCCTTGTCCTGTCATTGGCATCACCAAGCAGAGCCTGGCTCCATCCTCTTGGCACTCACCCTTTACATCCTCAGAAACATTCATGAAGTCACCTCTCAGTCTCCTCCTATCCTAACTAAAGAGCCCCAGCTCCCTCAGCCTCCCCTCATAAGGAAGATGTTCCACTCCCTTCATCATTTTTGTGGCTCTGGGCTGGACTTTCTGAAGCAGTTGCCTGAGGTCCTTCTTGAACTTGCAGGCCCAGAACTGGACACAATATTCCAGATACAGCCTCACCAGGGCAGAGTAGAGGGAGAGGACAACCTCTTTCGGCCTACTAACCAGACCCCTCCTAATCCACTACATAATGTCATTGTCTTTCTTGGCCACCAGAGCACATTGCTGGCTCATGATCAGTCTTCCATCCTCATTGTAAGACAGATGAAGAACAAACTTTGTCCAGAAATGTCTTGGGTTTGCTTGGTGTCATCCATCAGTGTGTTGGAGGTAATAAGTTTATTGAATTATTTAATAACTCCCAGGACTGGATTTGGGTTTTTTTTAATTATTTACTAATTATTTACTAAAAACTGGCTTTTGATCACAACTTACTGCAAGAGACCTGTTTTGTTGCCCCTGTCTCATGCTGTTGAAGTTTGTGGCAACAAAGAGAAGAATTTCACCCTCATTAGTGTAATTTAAAACATTGTGCCAAATTGCAAGGTAAAATGTCTCTATACCATTTCAGTCAAGAATTTTAATCTTTCTCTTGCATGAAAATTAATGAACATGGAAGTTCTCATTAGGCTTTTTGTAAAATGACAAAAGCAAAGCCTGAAAAGACAGCACATTCCCAGGTGTGCAATTCCTTTCATATAGAAACATTTTCTTCAAATAAGTACCTTTTTGAGGGACCTGAAGCAGCACTCGATCCTTCCAGTGCTGCAGGAATTTTGCTGTCCTGTGTAAGTACCGCAAGATGTGGAGTACAGTGCAAGCACCCCGAATATTAACTTGAAGGTTAGTGGCAGCATTGCTCCTTTTGGCTGAACAACAGCTGAAACAATAAACCACACTCCATAATTTGACACGGTTTTATCTTCAATACCTATCTGACAGCAAAGAGAAACGATGAGGGCTACAGTGAGGATGGGATCGCCGAGGGCTGCTGCAAGTGATTGGGTGAGGTCCCCTGAAGATATTCACTGCGTTTCCAGGTATCTCATCCAGAAACTTCCATCTGTCTTTCAATGAAGAAAGTTTACAATACACTGAACCTCCCTGCACAATCTTCTGACTGACCAAATCTATTCCACAACACCATCAGAGAGGCCATGAAATACATATGGGAATCATTTCCATTTGTGTGCAAAAGCATAACTGACCTTGTAATACATTCCTGCAGACAGTCACGTCTATGAACTTTGCATCTGCAGAGATTACATTCAGATTGCCTCAGATGCTTTGCCCAAAATTAGAAGACTGAAATGAAACTCTGTGTTTAACTTTTTTTTTTCTTTTTTTTTTCCCTTTCAAGAATGAGTTTCTCTTGAAAAGCTTGGGTTTGCTGATTTAGCCCTTTCTTTAGAGCAGGACTCTCTTCTCCCTACTATGCTTCTGTTTTCTGCTTTGTTAACAAGTAGTAATCTTTCACTCCTTTTGGGGTTAAGAGTGGAGGGAACAATGCTATACTACTGCGGAGTATTATTTTTTGTTTGCTTTTTTTATTAATCATATTGTACTAGGTTGGAGAAAAAGGGCTGTAAAACTACTAACTTATTCTATATGAGGAAATCTAAGATTTAAGATTTCTAAATGAGAGCAGTGAGAAGAGGGATCATGCTGCTAGTAATTGCTAGTACTAACTATCTAAACACAGTAAGTAATATCTGAGAACATTTTTCTACCAGTGATGTCAACTGCAGTTTTCCAGGCTGCAAATCACATACTACTGCAAGGACACTTTGGTTTACCTAAAAATGTGGTATTTTGTTTTACAAATCCTGCACGTTTGGAGGTCAGAGGCATCTGCATTGATTCAGTTATTGTACAATTTTGAAGTTGTGATATTGCACTGGGTAGCATTGTAGGATCACCCCAAGGGTTCAGGGCTTCACAGCCAGCAGCCAGCATTAAGGACTCTGATGTTATCTGCAGTGCCAAGAGGAAGCCTGATGCAAGCAGAGGTAGCAGGTCCTGCACCCTTTCCCCCTCCACTTGCCTGCTCCCAGGGTTTGGAAGAGTTCTGTAGAACTTTTCAAAGTATCTTCCTGTTGTGTTCTTTTTACTGTCTCTAAAATATGATTTCATTTCACTATTCGATATCAAACAAACTATAGAGTAATTTGACTGCATTTGAAATGGTGCATTTTTGTTTAACTGTCCTGTCAATTCAATGAAACAGCAAGATACTCTCCCATGTTCAGTTTGCTTACAAATGGTAAGTAACTGCTTCCTTGGTATCTCATCTAACACACCAATGCCAATATTTGTTGGGGATTTTCTCTGTCCCCAGCCTGTAGCACTGCTTGGGGTTGTTGTGGCCAAAGTGTAGAACCCTGCACTTAGCCTTGTTAAACCTCATCCCATTGGCCTCTGCCCACCCATCCAGCCTGTCCAGGTCCCTCTGCAAAGCCCTCCTACCTTGCAACAGATAGACACCTGCTCCTAACTTGGTGTCATCTGCAAACTTACTGATGGTGGACTCAATCCCCATGTCCAGATCATCAGTAAAGATATTGAGCAGGATTGGGCCCAACACTGATCCCTGGGGGACACCAGTAGTAACTGGCTGCCAACTGGCTGAGGTCAGGCTGACAGGTCTGTAATTTCCTGGTTCCTCCTTGCAGCCCTTCTTGTGGATGGGCATCACATTGGCAGCTTCCAGCCTTTAGGGACCTCTCCAGTGAGCCAGGACTGTTGATAAATGATGGAGAGTGGCTTGGCCAGCTCATCTGCCAGCCCTCTCAGCACCCTAGGATGGATCCCACCTGGTCCCATGGACTTGTGAGGATCCAAGTGGCTCAGCAGGTTCCTTACTGCTTCCTCCTGGATTGCAGGGGGACTATACTGGTCCCTGGCTCCATCTGCCAGTTCAGGAGGCCAGTTGTCCTGGAGACAACCTGTCCACTATTGAAGACTGAGGCAAAGAGGGTGTTAAGTACCTCTGCATTTTCCTCTTCTTTTGTTACTCTATTCCCCTCTGCGTCTAATAAGGAGTGGAGGTTGTCCTTGCCCCTTCTTTTGCCATTAATATATTTATAGAAGCATTTTTTATTCTCCTTAACAGCAGTGGCCAGTCTGAGTTCTAAAGGGGCTCTTGCCTCTCTATTTTTTTTCATACAAGACCTAGCAACATCCTTAAAATCTTCCTGGGATACCTCCCCTTTTTTCCAAAGGTGATACACCGTCTTTTTTTTTTTTTTTTTTTTTTTTCCCTTAATTGCTTTAGAAGCTTCTTGCCCATAAAAGCTTTTTATTGTGGTGAGATGGAAGGTACTAGCAGCAACTAAAAATAATGCCTGAACAAGTAAACAAAGTTTGGCTTTGTGTATCTTTCACTGCTTTCATCCAAAATGAACCATTTCAGATTCAGCACAAAAAAACAGGTTGGAATAGCAGAAGGCTGACACACAGATGCTAGTTAAGGACAAGATGAAGTAATGAGCAGGTCAGTTTTCTGTATCTGTTCTTTCTGAAGAGACCAACTCAGCCCTTTGGGAATCACAGTGAAAATTCAGATTAACCTCAGCAGGAGATGGATGTAAATATTAGCATTCCTTCAGTAATAGCAACCTGATCTCTGCAGATCAACTCCTGCTATATTTTGCCTAGCTCATGCCCCAGTGTACCCGCTGCAAATTTAGCTTCCATAAGAATAACTGGCTAGAAAAAGCTGGGTCTCATGACTGTACCACTGGTCTGTGAGTCAAGGACTCTATTCTGTTTGGCTTGTTAGGAGCATGAATCTTCATAGTTTTGCAAATGCAGCATCTCGAGTCTTGCCAGCCAAAACTCTTCCCTACAGTCCCAACCGGGCAGGTGTACCTTACAGTTCTTAAGGTAAACAGCTTAAAGCAATCACATTTCGTCTTGGAATTTTTTAGGAGTTTGGTTTTGTCCTACCTCTCTCCTTCTGAGACATTCTTTCAGGATCTCACCATTTTCTCAGTCAAGTACTTTCCTCCTAACTCCAAATGCAGCCTTTTCCCAGGCCACAGATATTCCTTTGGTCTTAAGTTGCAATCAGTGCAGAAAGTGCTCGCTGTTTCTTCACAATATTTCTTCCAGTTGGTTTTAGCACTCGTTATTGAAAGCATGCATCTCGTTTCTAATTTAAATGTACCTCACTTTTGCTTCTTGTTTCACTTTTTAGAGTAAAGAAGGAAGGCTTTCCATCAAAAGGCAATTCTGTCCTCTTTACTCATGTCCAATTGGTAACTCATATTCCCATGTTTTACGACAAATCCTTAGGTTTGTGCAGGAAACCTGAAGAACAGTTAATATTATTTTTCCGTGCAGTATCTCTGCAAAACAACCTTCTGTCATCCATAAAGGGAAAACAAGGATATTTTTATTTACCTATTAAATTCATGCAAATGTTGTTCATATATAAAATACACAGTGGGGCACACTGAAATCTTTCATTGTCAAGTTTAAAACCAGTAGATGTTAAATGCCCAATACTGTCTCCTAAATAAGTCTGAAGGATTAGTGATGATCTCTTTGCTAAAGTTCTCTTGTACATTGTAGGCTATTTATTGATTAACTTGTTTATTGGTTATTTTAAGATGAAGCTCCTGAGACTATCATAAGCTCTACTGACCTACAATAACTTCTGCATTTTTGAAGTTATGACTTCAGAAATGGAAACTTTCAATTCTCTTCAATACTAATAACTAAAATCCATGTATACTTTGGGGGCACAAAGCAGGGACTGTTTATTCTTCACTAAAACTAATATAAATGTCATGGGTTTGTATGAAATGCAGTGTTTTGTTTTTCTTGGTCACACAGCATGCCAGCTGATGATAAAGAAAGTAAGAAAATCCCAAACCTCTGGAGTTTTCAGATCTCGTGCTATTTACAGTAAATCAGTGTCAAAGTTAATCCTGTAGCACAGCAGAAAGGATCATATTACAAAATCTTTACTCAGACAAAACATTGTTTCTGACTTGGACTGTATATGATGAGGTAAAATAGACCTTTGGGTTGGTTGAGATATTTTTATTACTTGCCTGAAGGAGAGCAGAGGGAGGAGAGGCAAAGGAGAAATAAGACAAAGATTTGTTGGTATATTTAAATAGATCAGTCACAGAAATCATGAGTACCAGATGCATCCAATCCTGGGTTTTAAGTTTGAGGATCAGAATAAAATACTGAACCCCTGGGGTCAGAAGAGAGCAAAGGCAAAGGAAGCCATTGTCAGCAAGTGTGTCTCCAAATATAGAATAGTGTAATTGTCTTGCCTTGTTAGGCCTGTTTTCTAGGATTTAAAAATAGCTGTGAACACTCTTTAATGAAGACTTGCAAACTAGGATCTGGCAAGGACCTGTGTTGAGCATCCTGCAGGTCTGTGCTATCTGGGTGGTCACAGTGGGGACAGATTGATGGGTTTCCCTCCTGGGTAGCTGGGAGGCTGCCATTCTGTTTGGTGTACAAATAAGCACCACTTGTGGTAGCTACAAAAGTTAGTCGGGCCATGCCCTTTGCCTTTGGGCAACTAACTCCAGGTAGAAACAAAGAGATGGGATTTCTCTCATCCACCTTTAGATGTATAGGTGCTCTTACTGAAGCCACTTGCCTAGCACTGTACTCAGTAAAAAGAATTAGGCTCATCTAGGCTGGCATTTGCCTGCTCTACTGTAAACATCTTTCCCCTTAAAGCAAAGTAAACAGCTTTGAAATGTCTATTTCTTTTCACTGATTTTAAAAGAAAGCTGCAAGTCCAAACATGGAATTATTGGGTTTTTTTTTAGTATGAAGTTGGGCAAAACTCCCTCCTACTCAAAAGATGTAATTGATAGAGCCTCCTTTCTGCTTATTTTATCAATGAGAGCCCAGGTAGAGATGTTAATTTTGCAGCACTTAGTCAAGATCCAAGAGATGCCCTTATCTCCTCTGGGGACCTGCTGGAGAAGCTGCTGTAGTGACAGATCAATCAAATTCTTCCACCCGAAGTGTTTCTTGGGGTTCCTGCAGTCAGTGGGGACAGAGTGCACATTGGCACTAGGACAAGAGGAAGTGGCCTCAGGTTGCACCAGGGGAGATTTAGACTGGCTATTAGAAGAAACTTCTTCACTGAAAGTTCACAAACACTGAAATAGACTCCCCAGGGAAGTGGTTGAATCCCCATCCCTGGAGGTGTTTAAAAGAGGCAGACCCTGTGGTACTATAAGGGGCATAGTTTAGCACCAGGCTTGGTAGAATTAGGTAATGGTTGGACTCAATGTTCATAAATGTCCAAGCGAAATGATTCCGCGACTTCCTCTCTTTACCTCCTCTCTCCCCTCCTGCCTAATATAAGGGGAATTACCACAATATATCTACCTTGGTTTGTTAAAATATTTCTCATTTGTGTTTACCAAACTCTTCAATTTAGATCATGCTGCTCTAAAAGATATATGTCCTGTCCTCCACTGCTCTGTGGGTAAAGAGGGAGTCTTTGGGGAGAAAACTGCCTAATGATTCGCAAGCATTTTGAAGAGCTGCTAGCAGATCCAGAAGAATTTTTCCTACCCTTTTAAATCATTATATTCACATATGTGATTTTTTTTAATACTTCTATTTATACTGCCTTTAAACTTAAAAATAATTTTTAAAAAAAATTTAAAAAAAAAAAAAAAAGGTGAGCTTTTGTTTCTCCAACTGCCTAAAAGCAGAGAAATAATTTCTTGCTACAGGCATTAGATTATTTATGTAATTGAACCAAATCTTGAGCAGAACGATATAGATATACATCTGATTATTTCAGTGAGAAAGAACTCGTTAGAACTCATAACTGAACTGAAATTATGCTGATTAAAAGCAGCTGATGACCCAAGAGCAGTAGAACTGTCATTATACGTGCCCTTTGAAAAGGAATAAAAGTTACTGAGAAAGCTTCTGAGGAAGGAAAATATTGCATTATCTCTGCATATTGTGTTGTCACCTTTGAAAATCACTCTGAAGTGAGAATGACTCATTTTGGAAAACTGAGTGTAATGAAATGTCCATGAAAGGTCTGAAAGCTGGGTGGTTACAGTGGCTATCATAAATAGCTCTCCATAAACTAAATAGGGGACTTCAGTGAATATTTATTCAGGTGCCGACTTGAGAAAGCCATTAAATGTGTTGGGAGATGGAGTGGCCCAAGTTTCATCTAGTGGAATAGTCAAGAATTCTTAAATCACAAGTATTACATTATGCTCCTTATTTTGGTCACCACTGTCCCCCCCGCATCTTTCTTCTTTCTCATGCTGCCTTGTTTGTAACTTTTCCTTGTGCATTGCAGGGTAATAGTAAATGCTTGCAACTATTTTAGTTCAATGTTTGATTAAAGTAAATGAGCATGGAGTGGACAGGAAAGGGAGAGATCTGTGCAGTCCGAGGAATGCTTTTATAATGTGGTAAGATTTTCTCAAGTAATCCCTATGAAATGAACTCTGTTCCTAAGTGGTTGACAGCTTATTAGGTTTGGTCTGGATTTTCTCAAAGACAAACTAGTCATGGAGCTCATCATTCATTTCTAACAACATCAAGGCAACCAGAGTTGTGGAAAGTAACATCTATAGATATTTCTTCTTCTTTTGATTGGAATTAAACATTTTGGGTTTGGTTTTGTTTTATTCTGTTGTTGTATTTGAGATCTCCCTTTTTTACACAATCACTTTGAAAACTCTTAACTGAGTTTGTCCTTCAGCATCTTTTCCTCAATGGTCTAAGAATGGTCAGTTACAACTTTTTCTGATTTAGCCTTTGGGTTTGTACCAATTAGCTAAAGTTTCGCTTCATCTCTGTTTTTTCAACTCTGACATGCACTGAGAGAGGCACTCATAAACTCTGATGGGGAAAAAATTAGTCCCCCTCATATGAGTATCTCAAACCACAGAAAAAACTGTGGCACCATAAAGTTTCATTTCTTTCTTCTCCTTTGGCTTGAAAAGTTCTTGTATTTCTTGTTATCTATTGTTCCATACTATTTATAACTTCTAGCTACCCAGGTCGCCCCCACTGTAGCTCCCCTGCTAGTTCAGAAGAATGTTATTTTCTTCTTTCTGTCTAAAATTACTTTAGTGTGCTTTATCTTCTGTTTCCTCTGATTATTCTTTCTCAGATCATTGTTCTTGAAGTTATTTCTAGAATGAATGTATTGATTTCCTGTCTCTCTCCCTGTCCTTTGTTTATTAAGATGATAAATGTTTTAAGATAAAGTCTGTCATTTATTACATATATTGGATCTCTCTTTGATCTCACAAGAAAATTGCTAGCCCAAATTTAAGAGCTGAATCACAAGTGCAACAACTCGAGAAGAGCCATCAAACAACTCTGTGTTCTCTATTTCATTGCTTCATTTCCAGGCTGTTGTTAACAAAGGACCATTTGTTTACCAGAAAGAGAAATATGATGGTTTGCTTTTACCTCTCTGGAACTATCATATCCCACTAAATGCCTGTCAAACTGACTCTAAAAGGAGTCTGCTGTAACTAAAGAAACAAAGATACAAATTTTCCTTAATTTTCTTTAGCTCATATATTGGATACATGCAAAGCCTAAAAGTTTCAGATTCATAAATGTGCTACTTCTTCACCATTTAAGCTTCAGAGTTAAATGATACAAAGCCAAAAGAAAGCTGCAAGCTTGTGGGCTGGTGCTGCTTTAGGTTTAAGAGCTATGAGCATATGAAAATAATTTTTTTTCCCTACCTGGAAGCCTAAGCTAGCCTAGGTTTTGTTCATCTGGGAACCTGTTAAAACATTTTGATGTAAAAATTAATGTTTTCTATGATAGCTTTGCACTTCTGCTTGCTTGGACCAAAGTTTTATTTGATGTAAACTTGCACACCTTTGCTGCTGGGCGAACTTCCTGCTTCAAGGTGCAGTGCCCTCACTGCTTTGTGTAAACCTTGTCTTCAAATAAGAACTCACTATCTCACATCTGTCTTCTATGGATGTAATGGAAATACTGACAAGATAGTGCATAAGGTAAGCAAGGCTTTTACAGAATTACAGAATTTTAGGGGCTGGAAGGGAACTCAAAAGATCATGCAGTCTAACCCCCCTGCCAGAGTAGGATCATGTAGAGCGGCATGTCCAGGTGCATCCAGGCAGAATTTTTAATATCTCCAGAGAGGGAGACTCCACAACCTCCTTGGGCAGACTGTTCTTGTCTTAACCCTCACTGTGAAAAAAATTTTCCTCATGTTTCCATGGAACTTCCTATGCCTCAGCTTCCATCCATTGCCCCTTGTCCTGTCATTGGCATCACCAAGCAGAATCTGGCTCCATCCTCTTGGCACTCACCCTTTACATCTTCAGAAACATTCATGAAGTCACCTCTCGGTCTCCTCCTCTCCTAACTAAAGAGCCCCAGCTCCCTCAGCCTCCCCTCACAGAAGATGCTCCACTCCCTTCAGCATTTTTGTGGCTCTGTGCTGGACTTTCTGAAGCAGTTGCCTGAGGTCCTTCTTCAACTTGCAGGCCCAGAACTGGACACAATATTCCAGATGCAGGGCAGAGTAGAGGGGGAGAAGAACTGTGAATCAGTTAGTTTTCTCTGGAGAATAATCCTTGAATACAAAAGAAGGGGAAATGGTTGCATGGGCAACTGAAATCACATATGAAACTGAAGAGACAGAGAGGAAAGAAGCTATGAAAGAGAAAACTGAATGCCCTGTAAGAGCAGGAAAGGTAGAAATGCAGAGTGGACACTAGTCCCTGCTTGTTTGCTCATAAATCACTGGAAGATGGTATCTCAAAGCATCCTGCTGGAGGCAGAGCCTGGAGCACCCACACCCTGTGTCCGAAGGGCAGCATGGGCAGTGCTGGACTTCAGTGCAGCTATGGCACCACTTAAGAATGTGATCTAAAGTCGAAACAAAAGATAACCCAGCCCACGTGTTGCAACATGGCTGGATACCATTGACTTAAGTGGAATTTCACTCCAGCAGAGGTTTACTCCAGTCATGGTACTATATTCAGAAAGATAAACACAAATGTATGCTTATATCCTGAATGCCAGTTAATAACATTAGATAAGACAAGAGAAAGTAAATATAAGTAATACCATAGACCAGGATGCCAGCTGATCTTGTGATGTGACAAGGCACTTCTCAATATTTGTCCAGCTAAAACTTGTGTGTTTCTTTGCAATGTTTGTGAATGGATTCAAGCCTTTGTCTTTATGCTTCTTTGCCACATCACTCCAAATGAGATAAGTGATTTAATGTACCCTGCTAACAGCATGAGCACTGAGTGACACATCAGCTGCTCCCACTGAAGCCCAGTAATGAAGATAGCAAGAGGAAGATGCGTTATGTGTACAGTGTGTAAAAGGATCTGTGGGGAGTTGAGGATGTTTACACAGCTATAAAGAGAATAGGGGTGTGTGTGTGACTCCAAAGACAACCCAACATCCTGTTTATCAAAGGAAATCTCTTGTTTTTTCTTGGAACAAGTTGTCTTTGTTTTTGCAGCTCTGGACAAGAGAAATAGGGAACAATAGTAAAAATGGCTGCAATATTGAATGGTCTTTCTGAAAGCTGATTTGCTTGGGGATGTATGAAAGGCTAAGCTCAGGAAGAGAGATGTAGCTGTGCAGTCAACTCCTGGGTGGGAGCCCTGCTTTATCTCAATATAAAAGAATTATTTCCATCTGCTTGGTTGGAGCAGAAATCCTCTCTGTTTCTGACAGTACTTGGCATAGCGTTGACAATAGAACTATAATTTTCCATTGTTGTTTTCACCATCAGATAACTTCTTTTATGGACAAAAGCTTACTAGCTGCAGATTTTATATTTAATGTAACTGGCATTCTGCCATGTTGGCTTTTCTGATACATTTTCATTAGCAGAAGGAAGCTGGCAGACAGTGCTTGTACGTAGAGGGCTTCCTTTGTTTCTAGTAAGACCTTGCTGAGTGGTGCTGAAGGGCTCGTGCCTTGGCCAATGGAGACACAAACTGTAGAGTTATCTCTACATCTGAGCGATTTCCAGATTAAAATTTGAGATAGAAACCCTTTATTTTCTCTTTCAGACCAGAAAGTCATCTCAGGCTCCCAAGAGCCAAAAAGCATTTTTTCCATCTTGTATGTAATGACAATCAATAAAGATTCCATCATGCCCTACCAGGGCTTTAGCAACAGTACAGAGGCAGTGGTGCACATGTGCAGCTTTGCACATGGTTTTATTTATGATGCTTGAGATGGAATGAAGTTGCATTCCCCCTAGCCCAAGAGAGGTTGGAGTGAAACTCAGTGGTGAACAAATACTGGCTGACTGTAGCAATGGCTCTCTTGTGTTGCAAGAGATCAGGAGCCCAAAGGGGAATGAGAGGTTACAGGGAGTGTGGGTGCAGGCTACAGCTCAGGGCTCAGTAGCAATGGGAGAGAAGGAGCAGCTGCAGCTGCAGTCACCCTTCTCGAGGAAGAAGCAGCATGTTTGGGCAGTGACTTTGCACAACAAAAATTTTGCAAGTTTAAGTTAGATCAGCAGTGGAGCATTCACCAAACAGACAACAGACAAACAAACAAAACAAAGCAAATTAAAAGAAACAGGGGGGGAGGGGAAAGAAACAAAACTCGCCACACAAACATGCCTAGTTTTAGGCAAATGTTAATATTCACATATGGTGAGCCTGACAGCTTTTATTTTTGATGAATAATGGCAGCAATCAAGCATCTTGATAAACAAAATGCAGATCTTTATATATGCTGCAAAACTACTTAGGCTCCATTTGTGAAATGTAACCCCTGACTGAACTTTGAAATGTCTGCTCTCAGAAATCCAAGCCAGTGCTTTTTTTACAGCAGCATACTGACAGGGATAATTTATGTATTTCACAGTATAGAAAATCCTAGAGGCAGTGTTATTTTTAGCTGTGTAACCTTTAAGCATAGCCGTCTATATACTAGTGAATTAGTTTTTAACAGGTGAATTACTTAATATAGCAAAGCAGATGAATTACAGATGTGGATAATGTCTGTCCAAATTGCCTTTTTTTTTTTTTCCCTTTTTCCTGGCTCTAAATTATTCATCTGAGATGGCCAGAATCCAGCTACAGGGATTATTGATAAAAGTGAGTTAAGAATAGATTAGAACATTTCCCTTGTGAAGTATAATGTTTCTGTTGACTGCGTTATTTTCCATCTTCCATTAAGCACTACAAGCTAGACTTTTTTAACTCAATTTAAACTGCTTGTGTTTTACTTTAAATTGTCTTATTATGAATGCTTGAGGGAGTGATATTCTTTTAAAAGAAATAATATTGTTGCAAGCAAGGAGACTAACAATTCAGCATTTTGCTTGGGGTTAGATTTAGCGGAAAAGTAAAATTCTGTTAGTCCAAGGTCTTACTGACTGAGCTGAGTGGCCGATGTGCAAATACCTATTAGTTTCAGTTGGTGTGCAAGTTCTGTTAGCATTCACAGAATCACAGAATTGTCAGGCCTGGAAGGGACCTCAAGGATCATCTAATTCCAATCCCCCTGCCATGGGCAGGGACACCTCACACTAGATCAGGCTGCCCAGAGCCACATCCAGCCTGACCTTAAGAACTTCCAGGATGGGGCTTCCACCACCTCCCTGGGCAACCTGTTCCAGTGTTTCACCACCCTCATAGTGAAGAACTTCTTCCTAACATCCAATCTGAATCTATTCACTTCTAGTTTTGTTCCATTCCCCCCCAGTCCTATCACTACATGACATCCTGAAAAGTCCCTCCTCAGCTTTCCTGTAGGCCTCCTTCAGATACTGGAAGGCCACAATAAGGTCTCCTCTGAGCCTTCTCTTCTCCAAACTGACCAATCACAACTCTTTCAGCTCATCCTCACAGGAGAGGAGCTCCAGCCCTCTGACCATCCTCATGGCCCCTTCTGCTGTAAGTATCAAAGTTTCAGACCAGCTGTGGTTTTGTACAGTTTTTTGGGGTTGATTTATTTTTATGTTTTCCTGTCTCCTTTTTTTCAGCATTAATCTTTATTTTTGATAAATCCAGATTCCTGAAAAGATTAAAAACATCTTTGTTTGGCCTGTACCAAAAGATGAAAAGATGAAGTTACAGATGAGGTATTCATTTGAAATCAATAGTGAAAAAAGCATCATTCATTCTAAAACATAAAATAAATGAGATTTGCATCTACAAGATGTGCAAGAATGCTCTAATAACTAAAAAATAAATGAAGGCTGTGCAGTAATCTTATAAATGTCAAGCAACTTTGTCCCTGTGAAGGTCATATGGACTTTTTTCTACTGCAGTGCAGTGAGATTGAATGCCTTGTTGCATCTGAGATTCATCTGGGTTCTCCTCTGCCATACAGAGGTTATAACTGAAACAGACTGGAAAGGTAAATGATTCACTAATGAGGAGCTGCCCAAATTTCTGTGGTTTCTTATAGAACATAATTGCAGTATTTGAGTCCTTGGTCAACTTTCTCACTTATGTCATGGTGAATAACTGTAATAAAGGGGTAGTAAAAAGAGTGACATTAAACAATTCCAGTGCTCTGTACCAGAGGTGTGGCAGGCAAAGCCAGACAAACACTAAGGGTTAAAAATTCAGCTCTAAATTCTGATCTTTTCTTCATGTGCCACCAGTATGTATTTTCCTAGTCGCTTTTCCCCAGTATGTAGTGAAGATAATTATTTCTTTTACATATATTGTCAGAATATTTATTTCCACAGAAGGTTTGGGTGTTTTGGTTTGGGTTTTTTTTTTTCAATCCTAAGATTAGTATTTTCTGTTGTGTATTACATTCGTATGTGGCTTTTAAGCATAAAGTAAATGTAAAGCAAACTGCAATTCATCAGCTTTGCTAGAGATACAAGAGAAAGTGTCATTCCAGACGTCTTCCCTGGAAGCCTCTCTGTTTCTATGCATTCTCCAACTTTAGATTTCTAAGCTATTGGACATGATAGGTAACCTGACAGAGGACTTCAGAGGACTGGAGGCCATCTGAAGTTGCATATATGAAGATAATGTATCTGTAAGTTCAGCCTTCTTATTTTCATCTCTTCTGTCCTTGAATTTGTCTGTAAGTGGGACAACTGAAAATACCATCACAGAACCATAGAATTAACCAGGCTGGAAAAGACCTCCAAGCTCATCCAGTCCAACCTATCACCCAGCCCTAGCCAATCAACTAGACCATGGCACTAAATGCCTCATCCAGTCTTTTCCTTGAACACCTCCAGGGATGGCAACTCCATCACTTCCCTGGCAGCCCATTCCAGTGGCAAATCACTCTCTCTGTCAAGAACTTCCTCCTAATATCCAGCCTAGACCTCCCCTGGCACAACTTGAGACTGTGTCCCCTTGTTCCATTGCTGGTTGCCTGGAAGAAGAGACCAACCCCCACCTGGATACGACCTTCTTTCAGGTAGTTGTAGATGGCAATGAGGTCACCCCTGAGCCTCCTCTTCTTTTTCAGGCTAAACAACCCCAGCTCCCTCAGCCTCTCCTTATAGGGCTTGTGCTCCAGGCCCATCACTAGCTTCCTGTTGTGAATGGTGGTGGTGCCTCACAAATCAATGTCACTGCCATTGCAGTCGTTATCCAAATGGTCTTCTCCTAGAAAAGCAGATTTGGTAAGGAACAGCAAATGGAGTCTCTGTGGGAAATGGAAGTTGAATGGCAAAATGATGTAACATACATAATGCTTATAGAAGTTGTGCTACAATTTATCAGAGTTAACAAAGTATAATCACAGAAACAGGAAATTTGGGAGTAGAAGATAGCTCCAGTGTGGTATAAAACTGATACAGTCTCTCAGAAGTTGTTTGGTTTGGTTTGGTTTTTTCCATTCATTAATGTGTTTGTTCATGATGTGTATCATATCAGTAGATATTCCACACATTTTTAAGGTGATTGCTGCTATTTCAGCAAGTCTTGCTACTTTTTATATTCCCTTGTTATTCTTAATGTTCCAGCTGAGGTGTATCTCAATGGCCAGGATGAAGTTTTTTTAGATATTTGGCATTGTTTACCATGGCAGTCCATCCAAGCAACAGCTTGTTCTGCTGTTTTTTCTTCTTCCCTGCCCTACCTCTTCCTTCCTCTGCCCTTTCTTCTGCTTGCTCTTGGCTATACAGTCCTGGCCCATCCTTGAACTAGTTCTGAACCATAACTGAGCTAGTTTATCTTTCCTACGTAATATAGAACATATGAAACTTTCTTTTCTGGATCGTTTTCTGCCATTTCAGTGAATTGCAATGGAAGGATCTGACAAGTGCCAGAGGAGATCCTGGCAAGCACCAGGATGGCTGGAAAATAATGGTCTGTGGAGAGGGATTTATCAGTAATGTCATGATAAGCAAGTCTTAACAGCCATGCATCTGTTTATTCTGCTGACAGATTGTAGAGGAAGTGTAGAGCTGCACAGAAACACCTGGTCAAAACACACCAGTTGGGTGAAAATGTAGGCTTTGGAGAGTGTGTCACAATGAATGCAGCCAAAACTGGAGAGCAAGCCCTGCATGGCACAGTGGAAAATACTTCCCTCGTTAACCTTGGCACTGTTGTTTCCTTTCTACCCACAGGAAAAGTTTTCTTTTCCTGGACTTTGCATTGTGTTTCCCTGAAACATCTCACTCTCCCTCATGGAAATTATGCAAATGTCAGTGTGCGCACATAAAAATTCTGACAATGGCACAAAAAGTACAGGACTAAAATAGGTTTTGCTAAAATGAATAAATAAAAAAAATAAATCAATTCTATGTAGCAATATGAGACCTAATTTCCCTCTTACGTATCTAAATTATTAGGGAATATTTCTGCTTACCGGTCTGCAAAAGTCTCATTCAAAATGTGGCCTATGGATTCTAAAGAAGTAGGTGCACAAATTTTGTCTCAGTGATGAAGTAAAAAAAAAATCCTCTGATCTAAAAGCAAATTAATTTACTGCCTTGCATCTTTAGACAACCAAAGGAACTGCTTTCATGTTTCAAAACAAGCTGACCTTCTAGCAGGGGCCAGGCAAGAAGCTTTTTGCCAAAGGTGAATGGCTTGGAAAACTCTTGAGTGTGTGTGAAAAGGGAAGCAGTGGAAACTATTCTGTGTTTGGAGCGTGCTCAGGCACTGGAAAGCAGCTGTACGAAAACGTCAGCCTCTGACTAAATAGGTCTGTATTCTACACATATAATCAGCCTCCGTTTGCTCCCTGGTTCATGTCCTGCGTGCAGGTTGTTGCAGTCACTGGAGTCAATATATAGGTGTTAGTCTTTTAGCTGTCTAGAGCTTCCCAGCCAACAGCAAATGCAGTAGATGTTATCCCAAACCTAGCCATAAGTGGAATTCAAAAAAGGAAACCTAGGTGGATGTCCTGGGATTTTATGCCATCTTTGATAGTGCATGTACAACTCCAAAACGTAGAAACAGAGAAGTGCTTGTTTTGCAGACTCTGCTCTTCTCTTCTTGCTTCATTCTTCCAGCTGCTTGCAATGTTCCTGGGTCCAGCTGAGTCCCTGTTGGGTGCATTTGCAGAAAGCTGAGGTTCTGCAGTAGAAAAGGGTGCTACAGGCCACCCAGCTTTGCGAAATGTATGTGTCGCTTTGCCAGAGAATCTGATGGGCAAGGATTAGATCCATCTTCTGTGAACATGACTCAAAAATTCCTGGAAAGGAAGCACTGAGACGTTGCAGCTTGTAACACCATCAAAGTCAGTAGAATTTCTCCTGGTGTTTCTGCTTGATGGCTTGAGGACCTAAACTGTGACAGAAGCCACTCACAAATGTCTGTTTAGACCTAAATATGTGCATGTTGCTACATTTATACTTCAACTTTCCATCAGATTTTAAGCTCATCTAAGAACTCCTGGGATGTAAGAGGCAGGTATAAATCTCCTGAAACTGACTGCCATTTGTCTGACAAGGGAAATTAATCACATTAGTCTTTGAGGGAACTATAGCAAGAAACATAAATAGGAGAAGAACACTGTGTTCCTTGTTCGGTGTCTTACACCAATCCCGACACGTGAGCGATCTACCAACACAAATACTGTTATCAGATCAAATCTCCAGCCAATAATAAATCACTCCTAGCATTAGCAAGGCTCTCGCTGTACAGTAATGTGACCTCCAGTCAGGAAGAGAGCTTTTTCTTTGTCAGAGACGCTTGCGTTTAGTAAGAGGTAAGTTGCACCTATACTTGGGAGATGGGCATCACAGATTGGAAAAACCAACAGAGGTGTGGGAAGGTTTAAATTTATACAGAACATGTATTGATGATGTTATCTTCTAGCTACCCAGAACAGCTGTAGAGGCCAGTAAGTGTTTACAAAACAAAGAAGAAGTGAGCAGACAGAAGATACTGGATGACATATGGGTTATACCTCAGAATTGGACATTATTGATTACAAATGGCTCACTGCTCTTTTACATCAGCAAAGGCAAACCTTTCCATACAAACATGTGTATGACTTGAAAAACTCATCACAGACAAATAATGAAACCTGCTTTCAAAGTTACTGGTGTATCCATCTACAAGAAGAAAAAAAAAAAAAAAAGAAGCAGAACAGTCTTTTCATCTTAAAAACCAGTTGAGAATAATGCTCAGTGATGAAACCCTAGGATAATATATGAGACTCTGATGTGCCCCTTTGAAATGAGCTGCATGTGGAAGAGTGAAGTTCTGTACTCTCTTATTTATAGACATCTATGTGGTAGTGGGTGTTTTGTAATAATTGAGTGTCTACATGCTATCAGCAGCCATCAGTACATTTCAAATAGAACCCAAACCACAAGCTTTAGGGTTTTTCCATTCCCTCCTCTGCATGTTCCAAACCTTTGTAGTCCCAATCGTAGGCTATATCACAATGGGCAGATTAAACATTAGCAAGATATACTGTTTCCATCAGAAAAAATAAGAAGTTTTTAGTTCAAAATTATTGGCTAGGGTTAAGTTCCTTTGAAGTCAATAGTGAGAATCTACTGACCCTACTGCAAGATTAATTATTCCAAGAAATCCAGGACACACATTCAGAGTTATGTAGCTAGAAGTAGCAGCATATCTCAGAACTAGAGACAAAACACCACATTAAATGCACATATTTAGTGTTTGTGTACTGAGCAGGAAAAGAAGGGTGTACAGCACACCCGGAAAGAGCAACAAGGGAAAGAGAGAGGAAAGGTAACTTCTAATTTGTGCTATGAAATTGCATCTGACAACAGAATGTGTCCATTTATGAATACTGTAAATAAACCTGAATCACGGGGGGAAGTAAATCAGAAAGGATATGCACTGTTAGATGTACAGTTGGTGGCAGAGAACGTTCCCTGTACTTTTTGCACTGTACGGGGAGGAGGAAGGAAGGGAAGGTTGCATGAAGGCAGCGTCAGGCAGTCAGGATTTCCTCCCCAGGAATATCTGGTGTATGTCACAGAGCATTGTATGTTGCATAAATAGGTATTGCATCAGTGCATCAGTTAGACATGTACATCTGTGCCAAAAGAACATAATCACCAGTACAAAAACAACATGCAAAAGAAATATTTGAATTGTGATTGCTTGTAAATTTTGCTTCATTTTCCCTGATTATATGCATCAAGACATGGTCTTTAAAACTAGAATTCAAGTACACTTGAAATGCATACTGTTGTCCTAGTTTGAACACAACTGCAGCCAGCTCGTACCTCCATCTCTGTACAGACCATTCACAGGTAGACGACATGCACAATCCACTTGTAACTGGTATTTTTTGGTGCCCTTCTGCATTCTCTAGTTTCTGTACTGCTTTGCCATTGCACAGTATAAACATAACCTGCAGTCACCTTTTGTGCCTTCTCATTTTCTCCCCAAACAAGAATGGTCTGGCCTGGACTTTGCAGTAAGCTCTGATGTACGAGCATTATATCTCCAGTGATGCAGGAAGGGAGTCACAGCCTCTCAACAATCCAGGCTTGTTGGTAGGAGGAGTGTGGGGCTCTACCTTTTATTGGAAGACAGAAGTGCAAAGCTTTACACAGACCAGAGAGTGTCAGTCATTAACACAGAGAGAAACCTTCTGCGGCTGCAGGGTGGTGCCGGAGCCAGAGCACCCAAGCCTGTACCTGGGTTTCCCTACAAGAGGGGATGGCCAGCAATGGAAATGTCTTCCTACCTTCTCGTGCAGTGGCTTGCAGCACTGCTCTCCAGCTGCATGGCTCAGGCACGAACACTTTCAGCTGCTGTCAAACTCTCCTCTCACTTTGAAATGTATCTGTGATCCAGTTTCCCTGCAGAGCCCACGCACCATTTCTCTGGAGCCCAACAGCAGCAGCAAAGAGCAAACTGGCATTGGAGACCTTCACTTCATAATGCTTTGATAAACTGTTTCAGAGATCTGTATGTCACAGTAGCGGTTTCACTGAAAGAATAATCCAAAGTACTCAGAGCCTTTAAGGAAAATATGGCAAGAATTTAAATCTTGTGTTGCAAATGTTGTTTGCAGCATTCCTCAGAGAATTTATTTATAAATAGTGTTGTCTTACATTAACTTCTTGTGCACCCAGTCCTGCCCTATCCTCTTTCTGCCTCTTGGAATGTTTAGACAGAAAATACAAATGTATCCTATCATGCTTACTTGTTTTCTCTCTCTTGTATTTACAAAGATGCAACAAGGTTTGGAGCTAAATTACAGCACTTGTTTAAAAACGTGCAGTTTCACAGAGACTCTTGCGTAAAATGTTTAAGTTCTAGGTTCTGCTTGTGCTGTACCTTCGCTTTATCTAAATTTTTCTTCTCAATGTCATCCTCATGGAGAACCTTTGAGTGATTAAACCGTGATGTAAACCAAACATCTTTAGGCAGTTAGATCCATGTGCTCAGATCCTAAATACATGTAGTTGCAGATGTAAGATCTGGACAGTACACTCCAGGAAAAAATCTGCCTTTACCCTGGGATTCACTCAGCATCTGTAACAGCTCCCCTACTGGTTCTACAGGTAGTCTCTGCAAGGCAGAATAATGGCTGCTAAATGTGATTAACAACACCCAAAACGCCCTGAAAATTTTTCGTAACATCACTAGGATTACACAAAAAGCCTTCATTTGTGAGGCCTCTTGGTAGCTGCACTGAGCTAAGAACGAGACGTTGCAGGAGAAGCGAGAGGCGCCAGTGCCCAGCAAGGGAGGCACGGGTGTTGCAACGCTCCCTGGAGATGTCACCAACCCCACAACCTCTTTCTGCACTAATTGTGAAATCACTTCTTTGGCCTCATCGAGGTAGTTCTTACTTATTCTTGCAGTGTCCACTGGTACTTTGTGTGTACCTTGCTGTGAACACAGGCTGGCATGGGACCTGCTGTCACTGTGCTGGCAGGGGCTGGGAAGTGGCTGTCCCCACGGGACAGTAACAAAGACCCTGCAGGGGCTGTTTCATCCCTTGTGTTCACGCACTGGAAGATGTTAAACAAGCAATGATGCAGTGCCTGTTTCTGGATTTGCACACAGCTCCATGCTCATACATCACCTCTGCTGTCTGTCTGGAGGTTTTTCCATGATGTGCCTCTATTTTGGCCGTTTCATTTGATTCTCTCAGTCTGAAGCATGAGCTTCATACATCAAAAGGTGATCCCACCCCCATCTGTGTCCATAAATGGTATTTAGATTTATAAACCAAGTAAAAGGCTTACTATTTTAAGAAGCTGCTGCTGAAAGTCTGGCTCTGACCCTCCACAACTAGGTATAAATAATAATTTTCAAATGTTCCACAGTGGTGAGAGTCTGTCACCTTCCAGCAAACCCGTGCACTGCAGCAGCAAAAGGGGCTCCAAGCAAAGGCAATGACGTTGCAGCATTTTATGTTGGTCTTAAACACTCAATATAATAAGAATTTAAAAGTGAAGACCTTTAAAATAATAAGAAAAAAAGAGTATTTACATTGGAGGAAGATTGGGGGTAGAGGGGGAAGATGTTACTAACCTCGGAGTCTTTTTAGTCTTTTGTGCTTTTTTGGAACTTATATTTCAGTCTCTGCTCTGCACTCACAAATGCTATAAACATGTTTTTAAAAGAAAACTGTATGTGTCATGTTAAACCACAACTCCAACAACTGAGGGCTCTCATAAAAACAAAAAAGCTGCAAGAAGTTAGAAATGCTGCGTTTTCCTCTGCATCTGGTTCTAAGCTCTAGGCTTTCACTTTCTGTTTTCCCTTGCCCAAACCTTGTCAAATAATCTCACCACAGTGCATTACTAAATATACACTTAATGAACATACCATGAGTGTTTTCTGCCACTCCTCTGGTGGCAGTGAGAGGCCAGTTCCTCACTGTCTTACCCTAACCACTCCACTCAGGAAGCTGTGTCACAAGGACACGTCTGTGCCACCTTAGCACAGGCCAGCTGACACCTGTAGCTGTGCGCGATGACAACCCTGAGTGAATCAAAAGGGAAGGGCAAATTTCAATATGCATATCCTGGTGTGCAGCAGTGACTGCTATGGAAAATATTAAGAAGCAGCATAATGAGCAGTGTCTGTGGGAGTGCTGGGTGTACGTGGGGCTTCACTAAAAAAAAGCCTCATGCCGTCTGACAATCGTTTGAGTAAGTCTGAAATCTACAGAGTGAGAACAAAAGACTGTACCTAGGCCTTCCGGGCTGGCTTTGATGAACAGCAAAGCAAACATGCAGAGAGCATCAGGTTTCTATTCTTAAAGTGAACATTTCTTTTGGTGTTGTATGGAGTGATGTAGGAGCACTGAAGGGTGCACCTTGCTATAGTATGGGCAGTGTGACGGAGAATCAATTCAAGTGCCTGCTCCTGTTGGCTGGAAGTGTGGGAATGTGCACAGACATCACAGTGTAAACAGTACCTTCATACTCACTGGGACATGCACGTAAAGCATAATCAGCTGCAACCCTGTGGAGACTGGCAGCACAAGAGGCTATCAAAGCTCATTCTGTGGGTCAGACTCCGGGTACTGTGCAAACATCTCCTATGAGAACTAGGCACGTAGGTTTAATGCCTTGTGCTATCAAGGATTTGAGAGTTCTGACTCACTTCTTAACCTTTCAATCATCTAAGTAGCTGGAAGCAATGAACAGGTTTGACACCTTACCCTGCCTCACCACACACTCATGCCTTAACCCTATTGCTGATCCTTGTGACATCCACATGGAAAGGGACACTTTCTGCTCCAGGAATGACGGAGCTGGCATCCTGCTGAGGGTGGGAAGGCGTGTGTGAGAGGGTAGGATTGCAGCACCCTAAATATAGATGGGAAGTCCCCAGCTACACAGCTGTGGGACTACATTCCAGTCTCTGACAATAGCACACCACTTTCAGACCACATTTTTTCAGCACATTGCTGGTTTTACTTCTTTATCAAGTGCCTTGCACTATGCTGCTCAAGCCTTCTGTGTGATAGCAGCTTCAATATAACATAGAAACAGACCTCAGACTTAAAGTTAGGCAAGTACTTTCATGGTGGAATGTATGGGCTTATCTGCGATGTGAAATAATTTTGTCCTGGGCTTTTGTAGTGAGTGTGCAGAAAGAGAACCTTTAGTCACGCAGGTAGTTACCATTTGTGACCAGCTGCATTTTTTTTTCCTTTAGCTGCACAACTCAGCACCTGGCAGCACTCACAGTGTGTACTTACAGGAGTGTGCAGGAAGGACAGGTAAAACATGCAACTCCTAATCCCTAATTGCAACCTCAGTAAAAACCTTGAGAAACTTTTCAGCTTTTCTTTAACCCCTTCCCAGATCTGCACATTAACTGCACCCCCTAACTTTTAAGGGTGCTCTGCACAATGAGACAAATCTCTGCTCAGTCCTTTATTAAGCATGTTGAAGGTGGCAAAACACTCCTCTTTTCATGCCTTGGCTGCAAACTGCTACTTGGTGATTTCTTGCAAGCATCCTATCAGTTCTAATAATAACTCAGACCAATTTTAAAAATTTTAATTAATATGGATAGCCATGTATTAAAGCTGTTGATACTTTCAGCCTGTGGAAGATCCAGTGTGTAATTATAGAGTGTGCAAGGACATGCTCACACTTGCTTGGTTTAGATCTGCCTCCCAGCAGAGGCAGCTGGGTGCCAGAGGCTTCCCGTATTGCATGAAGCAGGGAGAGTTTGTCTGGGGATTTTTTTTAACTTCTCAGCACTGTTTTCAAAATTATAAACAGATCCCTCTGCCATGCTTTTTTCTTAGCTTAGAGTATTAAACCTTCTCAAAACTGACTGTCAGGGAACAAGGTGTGAAGTCCTTCCCAAGAACAAACCCTCCACTGGCTCCTGGCCCCATGCAGAGATGAGCCAGGATCTGATTTCACAATCTGCGTCTTTCTACTTATCATCTTGTTCCCATGGGTTTTTCTGTGGGAAACAAATCTCTGAAAGGGAAAGTTGTCCAATGCTGTAACGGGATTTCTCTTAAGCACTGGCTACTGGAGGTAGCGTGAATCCAGCAAAGCCAAAGCTGCTTTTGAAAGCTATTCTGATGTTGCCTGGGGATTTTGTACAGCTCTTCATTTTCTGTCTTGTCCCAGTAACACGTGACAATAGAATAAGGCCTAGTCTTAGGAAATTGCTCTGGAATTAGCTCAGGTTTGGGGTTTGGTTTTTTTGTTTTTAATGTAAAGCAATTCCTGAACATCTGTGTTTCTGGAACCTTCTTCCAAAAGAGTGTTCATTTTAGCTTAATGCGATTCTCTGAATGGGCTAAACTAAGTAAGGAAAAGACAACGAGGCACCGGCATCTGAACATTTCTGTCCTGGATCAAGGACTGTGGAATATTTTATTCCACATTAACTATTCCAGCAAACTCTCCTGTGAGGATGTTTAATGGAACTGTGGAAAGAATTTTAAAAGTTGTTTTCTGTTTTCTTTTTTTTCCAGTAAGCTAAAGCATCACTGTAACCTCACTGAATTGCTTCATATTTTCCCAGACTAAGGAACAGAGATGACTATTTCGGAAAGAAAAGTCAAAATTTCTGTTATGTTGGCATTTATAAATGCCAGTATTTACACTGATCATCAGTGCCCTTTTGCAAAATCATGTGCTCTGGATCAAGGGTCATCTTTGGAGTGGCAGGAGTGGAGTGCTTTGGTTTAAGAAGCAAGAAAGACATAGCAATAACTTTCCTTTTTGTAACAGAAGTGTGCCAGCCTTGTTGCATGACAGAGCCAGCTCTAAGCCAGGGTGTGTTTCCTCATTTCTTTAAATATGTCCCCCAAATCTAAGCTATTTCACAACATCAAGATTCTCATCGCAAGTTGAGGGGGCTGGAAGATCTTCTAATTGCTCACCTCCTCCTAAAAGTCATTATTGACCATGATGACCATTTTTTAGGCAGCGCTTCTTGGCAGATATCTTTCAGGAAGCAAAGTCAGAAAACTGCAGAGCTGGAAAGCTGAATGTTGCCTGCAGGTGAATAAGAGGGGGTTAAAAACAAAAAACCAAAAACAACAACAACAAAAAAAAACCCCCAAACAACAACAACAACAACAACAACAAAACAAACCACAGAGCTGACTGCTCTAGAACAGAAGGAAAGGTGAAAAGCAAGATGCTGTCTCCTCCACCAGGGCTGCTCCATCACCCACCTCCACACAAGGCTGGCTACAAAAACACGGCATGTTCCTCCACAATAGCTTTGACTGCAGTTTGCACATATACCTAATTTACTCAAAACGAACGGTCCAGTACTGACCACAACATTTATGCTCAGTGATACAGAAAAACTCCCTTCTATGCTCAGGATAATACTTTTTTCCTGAAGCAACACTGGTTAGTCTTGAAGATCAAAGAACTACAAGCAACTCAAATGTAATGCTGTAAGCAAAGAAAAAAGTTCATTCGCTTTTGTTTCTTGTGTCCATTGTTGTGGCTTTTCTCACATTCAGTATTGTGTTTCTTCAATTTTTATATCTTAGCAGTTTTAATTTTAAAAAAAAAAAAAAAAAAAACCCCTCCTCACTGTATTTTGTTGAAATCTTATGAAACCCATGTACAGCCAAGGCCTCAGAGGAAAAAGAAAGGATGTGGATCTGATGGAGCAGGTCCAGAAGAGGGCCATGAAAATGATCAGGGGGTTGGAGCACCTCAGCTGCAAGGACAGGTTGAGGGAACTGGGGTTGTTCAGCCTGGAGAAGAGAAGGCTGTTGTGAGACCTAATAGCAGCCTTCCAGTACAGGAAGGGAGTCTACAAGAAGGCTAGAGAAAGCCTATTTACAAAGGCCTGCAGTGACAGGACAAGGGCACTGGCTTCAAACTAGAGAAGAGCAGATTTAGATTGGATGTTAGGACAGGTTCTTCACTATGAGGGTGGTGGAACACCACAACAGGTTGCCCAGGGAGGTGTTTGGGGCCCCATCTCTGGAGATATTCAAGGTGAGGCTGGACAGAGCTCTGGACAGCTTGATCTAGTTGAGGATGTCCCTGCTGACTGCAGGGGGATTGGACTAGATAACCTTTTGAGGTCCCTTCCAGCTTGAATTATTCTATGATTCTATAAGTTAATGCCTCTGTGGATGATCATTTGGTTTCGATTCCAGAGTCTTCCAAAAAGCTGAGCTTGAGAGTTATATCTATTTATTTAAATAGTTGCTATTTCATATATACATGTCTTATTTTTAAAATAGCAAGCATTTTTTTATTAAACACAACCTCTAAAGACAGTAACACCTGTCTAAGCACCAACTAATATGATCAGTCCTTGAAGTAAACAGAATGACTTCCTTTTGCACCAGGTACAAATATTAATAATATAGATATAGTACCTAATATAAGTCAGAAAGAAAAAATATTTTAACCATGTACACAAGTATCTTGTATTGAACTCCCTGCGCTTTATTTTGAGTCTAAGTCACAAATGTATCAGTTAGCCTTCTGTGTCAGCAGATAGGAGGCAAATTTTTGAAGATGAGACTTTCAAGCAGGGCTTGTCTTGGGGAGATTGATCTCTACTCTGAGAGGAAGCAAGATGGAATTACTGTAGGCGTGACTTGACTGACGTGACATTGGCTGAGCTTCCAGCACCACTCTGATTTCAGACCAACCCAGCATTTGTGAAAGGTTAATCGGAAACGTAAATGCTGACTGCCTGAGGAATCTTTCTGGAAAATACACAGCAGTTGCTCCCACTGGGAGCTACTGTGGAGGTCAGTGGAAGGAAACTTGTGCTGGCAGCATGCAGCTCGAGATGTGCCCATCGGTAATGAGTGGTCATCCAGTGATATGGAAAAGCTACATTTCGAAGGTGTTTCAAACCAGAAACTTACCTCCAAGGTCATCTCACAGTTGCATTCTGTCCCTTGGATCGAGCTTTTAGGGACCAAGAACAGATTTGCCTCTTTGTTTGGAAAAATATGACAGAGATAAAAAGGTGTCTGACCTAGCTGACTTCATTTAATCCTGCTAAGGAGGAAATGTAGGTGAAAAGGATTCCTGAGTTGTCCAGCATTGCAGCTATGGCAGTAAATAGAAACAGTACTTAGGGAATCAGAGAAGATTACAAGAATAGCAATAATTATCAGACATCAGGGTCTGGGAAAGAGAAATAACCTGCTACGTCAATGTATTCAAGTCCTTTGACATTTCTGAAATTGCAGCAGGGGTAAATCCCAGCCCTTGGTTGCTCAATCCCTGAAGGAGACTAATGTGTACCCTGCATCTTTGGGAGCTTAACCTAGGAGGTATGGGTGACTTAGAAACACAGATGCACCCTAGCATGGTTCATAGAATCATAGAATCATAGAATGATAAGGTTGGAAGGGACCTCAAGGATCATCTAGTTCCAGCCCCCTGCCATAGGCAGGGACACCTCCCACCAGTACAGGTTACTCAAGGCCTCATCCAATCTGGCCTTGAACACCTCCAGGGAGGGAGCAGCCACAGCCTCCCTGGGCAACCTGTTCCAGTGTCTTACCACCCTCACTGGAAAGAACTTCCTTCTAACATCCAGTTTAAATCTACCCTCTTCCAGTTTGAACCCATTGGTTAATGAAACTTTAGAATATTTTACATGAAAGTTGAAGCCATTCAAGCAAGAACCATCAAAGTCCTTGCCTTAGTATGAGTTAGTGTATTTGGCCTTAGTCAAAGTGTACTGAAGTCAATACACTGTACTGAAGTCAATGTTAACAACAGTTTCAGCTGCTGCTGCTGCTACTGAGTTGTGCCTGTTTCCGGAAAATCATGTTCTCTTTTATAGTTAGTGAGTGAAAGGGGCAGAATATTCATAAACTACACAGAAGGAAAGCTGCAGCAAGAAAGTAAGTTAAAACTAACCCTTATCTCAAATACAATGGAAGTCAGTATGATCCTAACGAGTTTAAGAAGGTATCACTGCTTAGTGGTATACAAATATTGCAGAAAGCAGTAAAACTACCTCCTGGCAGCGGATTTGCAGTAGAGAGTTATTCAATCTCATATTTGCCTTATAAAAATCAATACATTGTAGACTGTTTTCCTGATGCTGTAACAGCATGAGGTTTACTTATTCTGGAAACTGCACTCATCACTAGAAAGCCACTAAATACATGACAGTGTACTGCTGGAAGATAGGAATTTACATCACTGCTTTTCTAGCTCTGCTTGGAAATCACCTAAGCTGCTTTTGGAAAGCAATGGTGCTGAGAAGCTTTGTCTGTTTACACTTTTGCCCTTTTGTTATTAAACCAATGACTCAGATCAGGTCATGTTGCCAATGTGCTAAAATTATTTTCAGGCCATAATTGAACCTTGGGCCTCCCAACAAGGCTGCTAAGTGTCAGGAGGTATTCAGGTGATCTCTACTGTGAAACCATTCATTGGATGTTAAACCAGTTAATGGGCCCTTGTCTTTACTCAATAACTGACCCAAGGTACCCCTTCCCTGTCTGGGCATCGCCATATTCACAGCATTGGTGATATCTGCTGTTTGAACCTCACCCACAGTCTGGGAATGTCTATGTGTTGCACCCACAGCCTCTGAATGTCTCCTGATATGCTGCTATGTGGCCAGTCTGACTGGGTTATCAAGGAAGGAGGGGCAGAAAATCAGCCGTGCTATTTCCAGATGAATGGCATTACTTGTGAGGATAGTGGTGATGTGCCAGAGGAATGTGGAGGAGGATTGCAAAGGGGATAGTATGACAAACAGTGATGAGAGACTTGGTTCTCGAGGTTGGTCAGCCCCACCTTCCTGCATCTTGGGCCATGGGCCCCCATCAGCAAGTTCCTCTCTTCCTTATGATTCTCATTAGCGTCTGGATGGCTGCAGGGTAAGCTGGATCAACAATCTGATTCCGTGGAAAACAAATCCACCAAAAAAAGAAAATTTCCTGACCAGCCAGTTTGCTCATCCAGCTCCACAGCAGCTCCACAGCTGCTAAATCAGATGCGAGGGCAGTGAGGGACATGCAGGGACTGGGGAAGGGGAGGGAGCAGGGGAGTGCAACTGTTCTGCTTCCCAATAAAGCAGCTGCCACTAGTACGTCATACTGAAGCGTAACACAAAAACCATATCCTTCATCTGACTGAGTAAAATTCCCTGAATCCATGCTGCTAGCATCACCCAACGGGAAACTCACTGAGGAACGCTGATGCTGTCCCAGCAAAGGCATATCCTGTGCCCCATCAGTTACCCAATGTGGCAAAGACTGGGAAGGATGTGACCAAGCAGCTGCCATCCAGCTGGTCACATTGCTCAAGGCCCTTCAATGTGCACATTAATAGCCTGTTAAGATTTAAAGAAGGCTACCCAAATGTGCCTGGTATTGGTAAAGTGCTATTAAAATAATCCTGTGCGTCCATTTGTGGTTATATCAGTTCTACAAATGGCTTGTGCCAAGGTAAAGTTATTTGGGTCATACAAACTCCCACAGGCACAAGCTACACTCTGTTGTCAGTGGAGCAGTAAAACAGCTGCATTACTTCCATCCTTGGGGAGTGCAAGCAGTGATGCTTCCACCAGCTCCTTCTGATCTGACGAGGGAAATATTTCCTATCTGCTGGCAATCTGCTATCAGCTACATCCACACTTCCTTAGTGACATTTCATCCACGCTCTTCTATTGTTCATGGCACTAAAACCTCATGCAAACCCCACAGCTGAAATGTTCTTTGTCTGTAAATAGTACTTTGTTCTCTCTTTTTTTTTTAGTTCTGGTGGCATTGATTCCTGGTCCTTCCATTGTCACCAGCAACATCTGCCTGAGCCCAGCTTTCCCCCCACCAGAGCAGCTGTGGGCCTGTGCTACATCAGCCTGTGCTTACTCAGAGCAGCTACTGCTGTCTTTAGACCTTATTTCCTAACCTGTCCCCTTGTTACTGACTGCCGCTGTCATTAGTCACTTACTACTTCCTAATGGAAAGTATGTTCAACGTGGTCTCTCCTCCAAGTCTGTGCTGATTCTACCTGCTCGTGTGTAAATAGGGGATGATTCTCCCATCCTGAGGCTGCTGCTGAAACCTTTGCTCAGTGGTGAATCACTGGGCTGAAGCAAATGTTTGACAGATTTGTTCTTCTTGCTAGTGGTCAGTCAGTCCTTCCACAACATCCTGCCTTGCTTTGACCATGCTGCAAACCACACGTCTGCCCTGATGGGGATTGTGTTCTCTAGGGAAGACAATTCCTGTGCCAATGGTACTTCTTCTCAGTCCCAGTACTCCTCTAATTATGAACTGCTGGGCTGCAGCCATACGCCTGTTCTGAAAGCATACTGGTGACTGTTGGAGTGGTGCTTCAGAGAGCCTCACCTTACTTTGAGGTTTCTAGGTGCTACTTTTGGGAGCTGCATATTACAACACAATTAGAGACATACTCCCTGCTTTGCTGCTTCAGTTGCACCACATTAGCTGAGATCTTTTGGATATTTAAAACTGGTATCATTGTTCTGCACAGAGCTGCATCCTGCATACGTCACAACTAATTACTGATTTGGTTTCCTTATCTCTATCAGAGAGTGAGGTGGTGGTGATTAAGCAGCTGATGGACGTGAAGCTCCTTGATCTGAAGATGCTGGAGAAGGGCTGTGTCCCTTGATGCAGTGCTGGTGGTCAGCTACGCAACACTGACATTTCGCTGAGATGCTTCTCTGAGCACCACAGAGGGCACAAGTAAAGTGGTGTACTGGGATTCTTTGGCACCAGATCCAACACCTTGTTCCAAACCTTTATGGACACCATAAAAATACAAACTTTGCTCACATAGGCTTTACATAATAATTAGTCTGGGTGAGATATGTCAGGAATGTTGCAGGGCAGGTGCATTAGCTGGGATGCAGGGTACATCCCAGCCTGCGCAGCTGCTGCTTCATGCTTCTTTCAGTGCTAGACATTGTAATTAGTTTTTTCCTTGATAAATGTTTGGGTTTCTCATAGGAGCAAAATCACTGAAAGAGAACAGCTAACTATTTTATGGTTGCCAGTAGAGCTGATTAAGAAACATATTTCTTCTGATTTCATCCATGAAAAGAAAAGCCACTTTCAGGAGGGTTCCTCCATAATCGGCAGCCTTGAGAAAAAATATGTGAGGAGATTTGATTAAGTTTTTGTGTGTGTGTGGTGTAGGTACCTTCTCCAGAATGTACAGTACATGAGCACACCAAGAGACAAATGACCTCTCAGTGTGCAAAGTTCTGTTTGTTCCAGAGCACACCAGGGTTTATGCCATTGTAATTTGGGGGGGTTGTAAGGAAACACACAAAAGGAGAAATGGTTTACAAGTGTGTATGCATTTCAGAACATGACACTTCATAAAAATTGTGTACTCTCATATCTTCTCAGAGCCAAACAGCTTCAATTCATTATTATGCAAGTGTAACATTTTAGAGTATGGGGAAGAAGTACTTGGATGGAGAAGGAATGAAAAAGAAAAGGGAGGTTGGCTAAAGGAGGGCTGGTGCTGTTCAAGCTTTTTCAGATTTTGTTTCTAAACACTTAGCTGAAATGCTGATCTCCAGTAATATGATTTGGTTTTCTTCTATGTATTAAATGTCCAAAGCCACTGCTCCATTCTGACAATGAGCTTTCTGAGGCATAATGTGAAGGTCTGTCGTCAGTGACTGCTGCCAGCATCAGGAAGGTTCTCTGTGGCTGAGCGAAGCTCAGTTTAGCTGGGAACTGTTCTAGGATCCAATTTTCAAAGGAGATATGAAGGCAGATGCCAAGCATTGTTCTCACACTTCTTTCCAAATCTGCCTGCTGGCAGACTGTGCTGCTCCAGAGCTTCATTATCACAGCCCATGACAATGGACCAATCGTCCCCCACTGGCAGCTCCAAAGCACAGATAATGCTTCACCTGTTGAGAAACTAAGAGACCTCTGAACATTGGGGAAATTGCTCTGAAAAAAAAAAAAACCAAACAACAAAACTCTGCCATAAGGGTTTTTCCAGGTTTGGGGAGCATTTCACTTGTCAGACTACAGCAAGTGACTGCCAAGGATTTAACCTTCTCAGTATTAATAAAGTGTACATGTGGACTTGAGTCTTGGTGGTAACTGAAGCATTTTGACACCACCATACAGCTGTGATGGCTTCTATCAGGACTGGACAACAGTTAGCAAATGCTAGTGGTAGGAAAATCAAGAAGGTGATGTAATATATCATTGTCTTACTGCTAGCAAAAAACCACATCCACTGTTCCTTCTTTGGTGACTTAAAGAGCTGTATGGATGCAGAGCTGACTCCCAGCTTAGTGAATTCCTCAAAATGATGAATTTGGCCTAATTTCTAAGTGTCTTTTTAGAGACATAACCTTGTTGGAATTCCAGATGGAAATCGATGTAGTCCTTTTGTGTTGGGCTAACCCAATCTCTTCCCACAGCTCTGTGGAGCACCTTGCCTTTTCTTTTCTTTTTTTTTTTTTTTTCCCTCCTTTAAAAAGATTATACCAAGAGGCTTTATGGGCAATTTTCTGCTCATTTTCAGTAGCTACCTATGTGTTCAGACAGGCAACTGTTGTAACAAGCGTGATCTCCATAGCATCATACAAACACAGCCAGTGGGATCATGCAGCTATGTCACTTCACCTTGTTGTCTCTAAAACTTTGTGTCTATCTGTTCCTAAGGTCACGGCTGATCTTTCAATCAGCTTTCAACTGTGACCCATTTAAGTTGTGCATTTATCTGGCATTTTCATCTTGAAAGGCTGCTGCTGCTGCCAAGTGAAGTGACTTCTCCATTTGAAAACAGAAGGACCCTGCTCCAAAATCCATCAGCCTGCAAGCAGGACAAGTGGCAAAAATGACATTTCAGTCTGACAGTGCCACTGAAGGCAGCTGGAAGAGTCCTGGCCTGCCAGGCAGGCTTTCCTCCCCTCGCTCGGACGCCTGGTCCCAGCCCGCAGCCAAGCCAGGAGAGAGCTCCGCTTTGCACACAGGGCTGTTCGGCCTGGGCGGGCGCCAGGGCCGGCCGCCACTCGCCGTAGATCATCTCTCTGACGCAGTACGAAGCCTGCTGAGAGCAGGGAAACCTCTGACATCTGCCCGCGCCTCAGCGGCAATGGCACCAGGACAGCGGAGATGGCTGCTCTCAGCACCCCTTCGCCTCCGGAGCTGAGCTCCATCGGCCCCAGCTGGTCTCAGCCAGGCTCTAAAAGCAGCGACTGAAAGAGGAACATGATAGCACAGCTCCTCTGCAATGCACCTGCCCTGCCGTGCTCCTGTTGTTTTGATTTCCCTTGGACATCCGCAAAGGGGAGGGCACACGCTAGCTCAATGAGAAGCCCACTGTGCTCCTCATTGCCTTTTCCATATCGAACTTTCCAAACCTCATAGGTACAAGATTAGTATCACGTACCCTGAGAGCCCTGAGTAAGGCTCCGTGAAGGTTTGGGAGTTACCCGCCCATCCAAGAAGCCTTGAGGCTGCTCTCTGATCTAAGTCTGCAACACAGAAACACAACTTAATCTGTGAGATCCCAAGTGGGAAGACTGAATGGGGAACTTAGGTACTAGTTTCTGTCACTCAGATTCTCTTGAACGGAATATTTAATATTTTATGGAACACCTTTTAGTTGCTGCTCATGGATACTTTGTAGCTGTTGGAAACTGATCTAAATTATTATTTTAATGCAAGATTGCCAGAGGACTCACATTTTAAACGCCTAGATAGGATATAGTGGGACTACTTTTTCTGCATTTCCATGCTGGCCAGCCATCATTTCCCAGTTACAGAGCTCAGGGTAATGCCAGTTAACACATCTACAGAAGTGTCCAAGGCTGATTGCTGAGGGTGTTCCCACAAATCCAGGTGCAGAACTGCCCCAAAACTTCAGGCTGCTCTGGGGTGATGAGCTGACAGGCCTGAATGGCTGGCACAGCAGCCCTCAGAAAAAGGCTTCTTCCATATACTTGCTAGAACCCTGCTGACACTTAATGGCTTAAATTGCTCTGCGAAGACCCACCTGGGCACCCACCCACACCTGCTGCCCATTGCCTGGGACTCCATTTAAGCTCAGCCTAGAAGGTCCCATCTTTCTTCTAAGCTTCCCTGTAGGTGTGGCTTTGTACCTAGCTCTCTTTCCTGGATGGATCAAAGACTGGTATTGCAGGTAGGTCTGTTACTAACTCTGTTTCTGGTTTGTGTGTGGGATGGACTTTGGGTTGATGTAGTAGCTTTGCTGCCAGGCCGGGCCCCATCTGCTGCTGCTCCATGAGTTTGTTCCTGGGGCATGTGAGCCTGGGGATACTAGACACTGCTGTGCTGGTAGGATGATGAGGAGTGACTGGCAACGTTTTCCTAACTGAAAGAAAATGAATTTGGTATGCTGTCTTAGTATCTGATCAGTTTCTGATGAGTTTTTCCCTCTTGAATCATAGTAAGTCAAATTTGGGGGGGGGTGTGTGGTGTGTGGAATTAAAGAATTCATGAAGATCCTAAAAGTACTTTTAAAGGTCACTTTTCTACTCCATACAACTTGCGAAGGCTCCATGCCAGTTGCAAGGTCTAATCCAAAAAGTACTTCCACAAGTACGTGCGTGCTTATAAAGCCCTTTAAACCGTCATTAATGTCCTTTCTCCAAATGGAGATCTGGAATTCCAAATGGAAGTGCAGACTTTACAGTACTGCTACATTTTTCAGCCACAGCACATAAATACATGGAGCAAGAGCCCTGTGTTGTCAGTTGTTTATTGAGTGGCGTTGCTTTCCCATTTGGCTGGAGGGGTGAGTCAACATTGCTGTTCTTAGAGGTCCTCTCCAGCCTTTGGGCCAGAGGGCACTTGCTGAGGGTCAGATGCTTTACTGTTGTGTTCTAAGAGATTATTTTCTGTTGTTTTCTTGATAGGATGGAGGGCTCTCCTTCAGATTGCCTTATGCTGCAGAGTAGGCATATGCCCTTAAAAAACCCCAAGTTGTTACCAGACAGCTGAAACTTGTGATCCAGTTTCCCCAAATCATGAGAAAACCAGATAACTTTTGCTGATGACTGCATAGTCCTTGCAATAAGTTCTGTTTTGGGGAGTTCTAGGGCTGCCTCACTTGCAATTTCAATTTTTTTTCCCAATAATTTTAAAAGTGAGAAATGTATATTTTGGTGATATGAAAGCAAGAGGCTTGTTTGTGTCTAGTAGCCAAGGAAAGCACCAAATACTGTGATTGTGGTTTAAAACCATTGATAAACAGAGGGAAAAAGTTGCTTTGTTCCAGATCTGCTAGTGTTTTTCAGCAATTATAGATCCTCTCACTCCCCATGCCAACATCAGCCATGGTATCAGTGCATGAACCAACACAGACCTCCTTGGGCTCACCAGGGTTCCCTGTGCAGCAGACAGCTGTACCAGCAGAGCTGGACTACAGTCTGGAGAGGTCCACTTCTCTCTCTTCTTGGGTTTTTGCAACAAGTCCTTTCTCTAAAACTGCTAAGCTTGTTTACAGCCTTCTTCAGGCCCTGTGCTCCCTTCGCAGCTACTGTTCTTGGACTGTAGTTGCCTAGTGGGATCTCTTCTCCTTGTTTTCCTGTCTGGATGGGCTCTCAGTATACACAGGGGTGGAGGAAGTTTTATACCCTTATGGAAGTCAAGGAAAGGACTGTACTCTGGCTAGCTATGCAGCAGCACCCTCACCTTGGCCTGTGAGAAGCAGCTCTGCTGTCCTTCCCTTTACCTTTCCCAGACAGGTCTTTTTGCCGTTGCTGTGCTAAATTGGCTGTGTACAGCCCAGTGGGACTGGGGGCAAGGAATGAACTTCAGCTGGGCTGTAGAGGAGTGAGCAGTTTATTGTTGGTTGCCGTTGGATACTGATAGCAGAGTACCAATTTTAACTGCAGCTGTCAGACTGCCTGGAGTATGAAAGGTGCATCTCTGAATGCATTCAGTGGGTTTGGATTTCTTCAGGAAATACTCATTGCTGTCTTTTAGGGATTGCAGCTCTCTCAGTGTTCCTGCTGAAGCTTACCCCTGGGAGGTGGGAAAACAGGGCTTGTATCAAAACTGGAAAAGCAATAACTGGAAGGAATGTCGTCTGCACAGATGTATTGCATTTTATTAAAAATAAGTGGTTTATTTAATCTTTGTTGTTGATACACTGAAATGTTTTGATGCAGAGCTTAGCCTTGAAACCAGGGCTCTCAGCCACTGCAGACAAACTGTGCCAGGGATTCAACATGGCTTGTCTGGTTTGCTACCTTGGTGGCATGCTCTATGGAAGCTATAGTGCCGCCTGCACAGGCTTCCTAAAAGCTGGTATTATGATTCAAATCTTAAAAACACACCAGAGCAGCCCTCAGGCAGTGATACTCTGCCTAACGGCCCCACCTAATCTCCCCTCTAAGATACTGTACTATGCTATAAGTACCTCTGGCACCTGCTGAAGTTAGAAATGTTTCTTTCCCTGAAACTAGATACCAGCCATGGTTAATTACCACATCCTAAATTGTCACAGGCTAATACAGCTTCAGTGAAGCTCCATGGAACTATTCACGCCCTGGTTCTGAGTCACTAATATGTATAGCTCTGGCTATTTTTATGCTCTTCAGATTATGTTGTTAGATTGCAAAAGCAATTATCACTCCAAATGTGTTTTTCCTGGTTGTAAAAAAAACCTTTCTCTGTTGCAACAAATTATAGAGATTTTCTTGTGCTTGTTTTATGTGAGCTTAACCCACAAACAATTTCAGCTCTCATAGCCCTGGAAATGGGGCAGTAGCAAAGTGAGGGCTATACCAAATTTCTTTCCAGTGTAGAGACAATATGATAAATATATATCTCTCTGTGTGGTCATATAATGCTATATATCCTACAGTCTCTATATGTATGAAGTAGTTACTTTCAAACACTTTTTTTGATGTGGAAATTCTTGTAGTTAGAATTTTCTTAATGCTTAGAGAACTGGGGTTGTTCTAGAAGTGACTGCTGTGAATGTATGTGAACTAGACAACTAAATACTTACCCTGAGGAGCAGAGTCAAAATAGTTAAAGCCAGGACCTAAATGGAGATAAAGCTCAAACAAACGACAAAATAGAATGTTTTGGAAGTGTGGTTGGATTTGATTATTTTAAAGGTGGGATTTGTTTGTTGTTTTGTTTTCCAGCCTAAATAGTGCTTTGATTTTATGCTGGGTTTGGATGTCAGGAAAAATTGACGTGGAGTTATGACCAGTAACTTTCCCTCTAAGTAACTCTCTGTTATCAGAGAGCAAAAACCTTTTACTGTAATATCACCTTTCCTGGGTCTTTGTAGGTTTTACTGCCTGACACTAAAGCCCTTCTAAGCCCTGTTGGAAGCAAAGGTTTGGTTGCCTGTATTCCAAGTAGCATCCTATGACCTCCAATAGCAGCAACATTGCTGCTTGTGGCTGTTTCACATGGAATCACAGTGCCAGATTGGAAGGGACCCTGAGTATCCTATGGTCTGACCTTTGTAGGAAGAGTATAGTTGAAGTGAGATGGTTCAGCACCTTGCCAAGCTGAGTTTTACACCTGTCCTATCTAGGGGAATCCAGTGCTTCAGTGGCATACTGCTGCTTTCCTGTTGCATCAGGTGTAGCCATACAGGTGCCTTGCACTGTCTTAGAGATTGTGCTTAGGGTAAGTGGTTAAGACAGAGGATGAAAGAGTATGTCTCTCTTGTTCAGGTTTTTATTCTGTTAGAACACCCAAAATGAACAAAACATTTATCTCATTGATTACCAACTGCCTGCTTTAAAATTAGCCTTAGTCATGCCCAGGACATGCAGTCTCAATACTCTGGAGTCCTGTGTCAGATAGTATATCTGTATGGGCATAAAACAGACTAAACCACAAAAGCTTTGTATCAAAATAGTTTATTATAAACAATAAGAGACTTCACTGAAGCTTGCTGTCCTCAAGACAGAATTATAACATTGCAGCATTCAACACAATCAATCCATATATAAATATAATACTATACAGCTCCTGTTTGCCTTGGCCAAGTGTTGCCCTCAGTCTGGCATTGTGCAGCCCTGCTGACACAACCCAGCCCTGCATACTTCAGTTGCAGAACCTGTTCCTCTGGGAACCAAGTTATATTCTTGCTGCACAGTGCTGGTACTGTCTAGAAGTTGAACAGAAACCAAACACATCCTTGCAGCTAGAGGCAGTTTTACAGAACCAGTGCAAACACATCAAGTGACTGATGATGGCAACACTGGTTGATGTTTAGGAAAAAATAAATATGCAACCAATTACTCAAGTTCCCAGTACAGAGCAGCTTCTAGTTACAAGAAGGAAGCTCTGTTCTGATTTCAGCCTCAAACTGTATGGTTTGGTCTAATGCATGGATGGAGTCACCTTCCACTGCAGCACTCAGAAGTGCATTGCCAGTAGGCAGCTGGCACACTACTGCCACCAGCTCTGCACACCCTTCAGTGTCAATATTTGCCATCGGCTTTATGTCAAAGTCAGTACTTTAGTCCTTGCACACCATGGCAAAAAGTGAGCACTTCTATCTCAGTCTTTCAGGTCAGGATGCTGCCATGAGCTGTGGCTTGCTTCCTCACTAGCCAAGAGAATTCTCCTTGCTCTTCTCCATTGCTCATGTTCCCTGGGCTGCCCTGGTGATAGGTGGCTTCTTGCACAGCTCCTGATAGAATTCAGATTCCAAAAACCGTGGATATGAGTTATTCTCCATCAAGCTGTAAACTCTCTTCTGTGCTGCACTGAAGCAGGTATGAGTGGCTTCTTGAATGTTCTGTGCAATCATGTTCTTGGTTTGGAAGTCAATATTTATCTGAAATTTAAAAAAAGGACATTTACTTTTGAGAACTCAATTCAAGTGTAACATCATAAAGCTTCAGAAGAGGTAAAAAAAGGCAAGACTATTACTACAGGGTCAGATTAATGAAATTTCCTTATAGGAAAGTTCTTTGGTGTGAAACCTGGAGTAATTTAGATGTTTTACAGTGCAAAACTCAAATAGGTTAGTATTCAATACAGCTGTTTGCTTCTCCCAGTTAGGATGGAAATCCTAGAACACTGCTTGTGCCATTTACCAATTTAGTAGGTAGGGAGAAAGTTACATGCAGACACAGATCTTAACAGTAACATGTATGGACAATGCAGTTAGGCATCTGAATCTTAAAGTCAGTTCAGAGAAATAAAAAGTTGTAAGAACTCCCAGAACAGAGCACTTATGTTTACATAGGTTTTCTTTACCTCTTTGGGAGCCTCTTTTTCAATGAAGTCATTGTAGATTTTTTTTGCTTTTAATGTCAGCTTCTGAGGTGACTTGGTTTTCTTAAAGTCCTCGCAGGCCAACCAGAACTCAATATTCTCTTCACAGAACTCAGACTTCAGAAAAGCTCGGAAAGCAGCAAGACCATCTAGGGAAAGAATAAAAAAAAACCAAACACACATCAACTTACTATTTCAGGAATCTTAAATTTACCCACTGGTTACATCTGTTTTTACCCAAACATTCTGCTGTAATTCTGGTCTGTTTTTTTCAGGGACAGCAGAGCAATAACAAACTCTACATTTATGTATGCACACAATTAAATTAACACTCTAACAGCTTGGCAGGCTTCACTTGGAATTAGTCTTTTTTTTTTGGGTCAACACAATGAGAGCTGTTTCTAGTCAATGTTCCCTTTTGTCTTGCCTCCATATACATGTTTAAAAACAACAACAAAAAAACCCCTCTCTCTAGATGGGACCTTCTATGTTAACCTTTTTGCTGGAGTAAATATTTGATTGCGCTACAAACCTCTGGAATATTTTCTGCAATGGAAAAGGTGACTCAACTCCAAAAAGCAAATAGTAATATTATTTCTTAGTCTTTTTTCCTCTGCTGTTCAGTCTTTCCATGAAGAGGTACAGTAAAACCGTGAGATCAAACTTCTGTGTTGTAGAATCCTTCCCAAGTTATGTGAAATACATTTGTCTTGGTTAAGCAGTGAGCTCTGAACAAACGTGCGTTTCACATTTTATGAAGCCAAGCTGGTAAGTATGGCTTTAACTTCAAGGATTTCAGAAAGAAAAATCCACTACAATCTAGTATCCTTGATGTTTTAATAGCAGTTTACCTTCTTTTAAAAGCACACTTCTATGAAACTTTGCTTTAAATGCAAGACTTAACTCTCAAGCCCAGAATCAAAGCTATTTACATTAGAAATGCACAATGACATGAAAGGCACCGATCTCTTACAGATATGCCTTCACTCTTGAATGTTACTTTTTGAAAGCAAACTTACATTTATTAGCAAGAAGTTCATCAAAGGCTTCTGACCACAGCTGGGCCTCCTCAGGGGAAGGTCTGCAGGACGAGATGGGGAGAGCATTAGATTAGTAAAGCTGAAGCTTTACTGGTTTTGTAGAACACTTGAGTTACTTAAATCTTTCTCATAACTTACCTGAAGTAGGTGCGTTGTTTCCCCACTTTCTTAGACTTAATTTTAGTCGAATTGGAAGAATTCTGCAGGAAGTAGCTCAGCCTCGTTTTCCAATCTTTAATGCTGGAAGAACGAAGAGGAAGATGCATGTTACAAATGACAGCTCGAGAAGTTACAAACACCAGCTCTTTTACAGTCAAGAGCTGCAAGCGCTTTCGTAACGCTGCTTTGCCAGCTCAGTACCCAGGGCGAGAAAACCCTCCCTTCAGGCTCGCTCGCCGGCCACTGCGCAGCGTTAGCCGGTGCACGGCCGCCCTGCTCCCGGTGACAGCCCAGCCCCAGAGTCCGCTTCCCCCACGACGGAGATAAACCGGCGAGTAAGGGCGGACACTCACATCGTTCGCTTCATCCTGCCCCTCTCCGCTGCCTCCTCCGTCTCGCCCCGCCGGCGGCCGCCAGACTCCATGCGCCCGCCGCCGCCGTGCTGTAGCGCCAGGAACACAGCACTCTGCATTGCGCCCGCCTCGCCCGGCCGCACTCCTGCCTGCTGCCGCCTCCCGCCTTTATAGCCCGCNGCAGGCGGCTTGCGATGGGGGCGCTGGTTGCGCTGGAGTTCCCGGTAAACCGTAGAGCAAAGCTTTACCTTTCCTCGAGATTGCGTCTTTTCCCCTTTATTTTGTTTTTAATGTGTTTTCGCCTTTTCATCTCTTTTTAAAAACTTTGATTTTTCTCCCCGCCACGCGATTCCTGCGCCTTCCTGGAAAGCCCTCAGCCGGGGGCACTGCCGCCGGTCCCTGCGGTGCGGGTAGACCTGCCTGTGCTCTGTCAGCGTCGTGTCCGGCGCTTCTCCAGCTTATTGTTCATAAAGGCAGTACAGCCTCTGGAGCGTGGCCAGTACTCAGCCGAGGCTCAGGAACTTTGTAAAACCAGGTAGCCGCATATTGGAGTACCCGGTATTTTTGGTGAGCCCTTCTCTGCTAACCCAGGCTAATATTTAGCACTTTAACAAGCTGCCGGTACACTGGTTTTATCTCTGTATGCTGTTGCCACCTACCAGTGAACTGTCTAAATTACTCTCAGTACGCGAAGCTGAAGAGGCAGTGCCTCACTCCAGCCTCTGGCTTGTTCAAAGGACTGCGTGGTCCTTCTTAGCGGTATCCAACTTGAAAGGTATCATGTCCCATGAATCTGGATTTAGAAACTGGTGGGTTTCCCGTTAGCTCGCCCTGCTTTACTGCCTTTCTCTGTGCATGTGGCTTCCTTTTCACAGAACTCCACAGCAGAGTACTGTTGAGAGGCTTTGATTGTCAAAATGCTGACTTCAGTGCAACCAAACCATAGAATTACAGAATCATTTTGGTTGGAGAACTCCTTTAAGATTGTTGAGTCCAACCAGTACCTAACTACCAAGGCTGATGCTAAACCACATCCCTCAGCACCATAACTCTTTGTCTTTTTAAAAACACCTCCAGGGACAGAGATTCAGTTGCCTCTGAGGGGCTTATTCCAGTATTTGAGAACCCTTTCAGTCAAAAATTTTCTTACTAATATCCTATCTAAACCTCCCCTAATGCAACTTGAGGCCAGTTCCTCTTGTTCTATCACTTGTTATTGGGGAGAAGAGGTGGACTCTCACTTAGCTCCATTCTCCTCTCAGCTAGTTAGAGAGAGCAATAATATCTCCTCTGCCTCTTTTTCTCCGTTTCCCTCAACCACTCCTTCTAAGACCTGTCCTCCAGACTCTTCTCCATCTTTGCTATTCTCTGAATGTGTTTCAGCTCCTCAGCGGCTTTCTTGTAGCAAGATGATTCCTTTTGGGTCATTCTGAATGATCCCTGTAGGTAAGCACTGTAGTCTTACAACCTTTCTACTTGCCAGATATGCACGAAGCTGCACAATGGCATCTGCTTAAAGTTGTATGGAGAAAATGAATGTGACTTGATTTGTGAAAGCATTTAAACAAGGAAGTTTTTCAGTATTACCTGTTTTAAGTCCTTTGCAGTGTATACTGATCATCTGGTAAGAAAATTAAGTTCCATCCTCTAATTTTTGCCAAATCATTTTAAATTATTTTTACAACAGGTGGCTCTTAGTCTTGCCCATAGCACATAAAGCATTTAATTGGAAATTATTGTGTGTTACCATGGGAGGGAGGACATGTGGAAACACTGACAGAAATAAGGTTCAAAGTGCTGTAAAAGTTAGAGAAAATTTATAGGAATAAACTTTCTGAAAGTTAGACCAGGGCAGGCAGTGCCTGTATGATGGATGGAGCTGTGCTGACTTGCTTCCAGGTGCTGCCATCATCACTTGCTTTGAGTGCCAGGGTCAGACGAGCTGTGCAGCTGTGAGTGATTTTGTGAGGAGCTTGCCAGGAGGTGCTGAACAGTGTGTAACCAGTGAGGATGGGAACACTCTCTGCACGTGTGAAACTTGCCGCATGCAGCCTCTAGACTGGGGAGCGCTTGGACTTAGAATAACAGATAGAAACTCAGCCCGGAGCCTTACCCAGGGCAGAAGCTCTGTAAAGGATCAAATGCTTTGCAAAAGGAACAGTACATCCTCACCTTCCACCTGACTTGTGGGAGATTTCCCTGTTTTTTCCATGTTGGTTTCAAGTTTCTTTTGTCTGATTCTGGAAGTCGATTGTAGGGAAATGTGCCTAATAGGAATTGAAAAACTTCAAAACTTAGTAAGGTATAGAAAAGTTTTTTTAAGCATTTATATTTTGGAGGCTTATGCATACATAGCACACCAGAGATCCTGCTGATGTTTGAAGCCTGACAAAATGTTTCCTTGATGGTCCTGGAGATGACTTGCAAGACCAGAGCTCTGATATTCCCAGCATTTGCCAAGTCAAAGTCAGCAGTCGTCAGCATATGGAAAATTGCAGTCTGTACCATGTATCTGCCTTATACTCTTTATTTTAAACTTTTTAATGGCTGCTTTCAGATACTCATAAAAATGGAAGTGCCAGTTAAAGAGAGAAGTTATAACATTTGTAATTTTTTTCCACTGTTTAAAGTAGTGTTCCAGGTTTTTTTTTTAAGCTGAATGTGGAATTGTGAGGTTAGATGGCCTTATAAAACATACTTACTATAACGTTTGGTTTGAAAAACATTTAGATCAAAATTAAATTTTATTGGCAATGTTACAGTATATTTGTAGTTTACATTGTTATTAAAATTTTAAAGCACAGATACAGTTATTTTTTTATATATATGTATGTATGTATAATTTTTTAGTAAAAACATTTTTTTACCAAATAGATTCTCTCCTGCTGTTCAGTGTGTTTCCTGGCTAGGATGCTAACCTTTGCCAAGAAGTAAATAACAAATCTACATGATTAAAACTATTGTTCATTTATGTTTAAAAAAAAAAAACCAAAACCTTCACAACCAAGACAATCCTCCCCCAAAAAAGCATCTGATCTTGAACATCATCAGTGTACTGTGCAATGACGCAGTCATGCCTGGAATGGCAAAGGGGATGCTTCATGGAAGGGGGCTGCTGGCTTCCTATCAACCACCTGCTCTGGGAGCTGTACAGGTGCTGCCTGCAAAAGCAATGGGGCTCTTTGAGCCATTCTAAACACTCCAAATCTCCAGATTACTTACAAATAGTGTCATGCACTGACTCAAAGTCAGATTTGGCATCTCGACCCTGTCCTAAGCCATCTCTTGCAACAGTATCTAGAAAATCTGAAGGACATTTGATACCACCACTTTCCAGAGAAGCCCTGGATTGTGACTGCAGCACAGGTTCAGACTTATTAATATAGCACAGTGCATCATGGTGCTGAAAAAAAGTGCCTTGTGATGTTTTCCATTGGGAACAGGGCTATGGAGTGTGCAATCCTGCCTGAGTGACTCAAGCCAGCATCCAGACCAGCACGAGATTTGTGCATACCCTGACCTCTGCTCTTTCAAAGCAATGAAACTGAAGAAAAAGGCAAACATAGCTCTGCATCTTTTTTTTGCTTTACATGCTTTCTAAAGCGTTGCTCTATTTCTGTAACTCTAATCGCATTGTCAAAGAGCAAGGACAATGGAAAGCGGTTGGGGGGGAGCCTATAACCCAAACTTTGCTATTGAAGTTGCTGAGAATTTCGCTGTTGCCTGCAGTGAAATCTGGTGTCAAACATTTAATGACATCAGCTCTCACCCTGGAGATCACAATTCTCTTTATGGAGGCTTTCTTGAGAATGTTCTGTTCTTTTTCTACTGATATGATTCCTATGAGCACCAGTGATGGTTGGATGTACTGAGGACTGTAACATATGCAATAAACGTTGAGCATGGAAGATGAGTTTTTTCCGCCTCAGTTACGTTATATGCTGCAATAGCTGTGCTGATCTTTTCCAATTCCCCTGTGAATAGTTGTTCTCACTGTGTAATACATAAATCTGGGCCTGCGTTTTCTGAAATGCCAGTCCTTGTTCCTTCTTTTTATAGAGAAGACTTGGATGATAACAAAGAACATACAAAAAATGGTCCAGGGACTTCATAGCTGAGTTTCATAAAGCCAAGAGAGGAGAATGTGCTTTTTCATGGTAGTTCAAACTGTGCGGTAGATTTATTTGAAGGGTGCCTTGCTGAACCCTTGCTGTCTTTGACCAGCTGAAAAATAATTTTCAAAAGGACTAAGATGTTGAACTATGTCTTTTTGTAATACAAATTGCAAATTACACAGGTGTACCTTCCTGTATTTTTACTGTGTTCCTTATTAATGTACACCTGTACAGACCTGGTGCTATGTCTGTGAGATGATTCACATAAGCACCAGAACAGATCAGTAAGGAACACAATGGTGCTGCTTCTTATAATACCATGTTTTTACCTCTGTTCTTAACTCTCTTTTAGGCTGTGTTTTCTAAGGAGACTGATAGGTATTTGTACAGAGTAGCACAGAGGTGCGTAGCTATGGGCAGAAATAATGTGTCTGCACCGTGCATTGTTAAATGGTAGCAGTTGTGCAGGGCATATATGGCAGGGCACTTTTTTAGATAGATATTCTAACTGCCACATTTTCTGAATTTTTTTTTTCTTGTACAAGTGAAGATGTTTACTCAAACCTTTAATCTGATTCTAGTTCAACCCATTGCTTTCTGCCTTCCTAGGCCCTTTCACAACTTCAATGGCATGTGGAGTGTGTGGGTGTTGTTTTTTTCGTCTTTAGATTGTGGGTTTTTTTTTTTTTCTTAATTGCTTGAAGCTTGCTCAGGTCAAGTTGTTGCATTCTTTGACTTTAGCCCTGCAGTTTGTGCCTGGCTGTCTGTCCTGCTTCCCCCAGTACTATTTTCCAGTCATAAAGCTGAAAATGTGCAAATCATAGGAAGCCATTTCTGTATCTAAATTTAGTACTACTGCGAGTTAACACTAGGACCACACCAATTAAATGTTCAGTTTTTCCTAAACAGAAAATAAAATATATATCTTTTTACCAAAGGATCTCGTTTCACTTAACAGCAAAATCCTCTGAGTAATGTATAAAGGAGACGGAGCTGTCTGAGTACTCATCATTCCCAGCCCTCAGCCACCTTATTTTACATAAACACCCACATTTGTTTACAAAAGTTCTTAAAATAGAGCTGAAGTTCATCAAAAAGTGGGTAAGCTGGGACTATCTGCCTGCTTGCAGTGCTGTTGTTATGCAGATGTGTATGTCTGTTACATAGTGATGCTGTAAAAAAGAATGTGAATTTAGGCACTCGGCAGCGGATTGCGGTTCCACCTCTAACCGCAGATACTTGGCACTGTTAATTTTTAAGGGAAGGTAGCTGATAATGGTGGGTGGGAGTCAGAACAGCAAGTTCCTTGAGGACCCTGGGACGACTGCCCTGCTCGTGTAAGAAGTCTTTATCCTTTCTACAAAGACAAGTTGTAAGGTAACCCATTAATGTAGTCTGCAATTTAAAGGACAGGACATTCTCATGTTCCTTACATCTTTTGTCAACAAAGAAAGCAAACGGCTTAGCAAGAAGCAGTGTATTCTGAACAATGACATTTTCTTAGCAATTACTATCTGAGTTACACCACCTCGGGTAAAGAGATCAGATTAATCTTGTTTGAGGTTAACTAGGTGATGCAGAACGCTGGGTCCGTGTTTTGTTCCTCCCTCCCTTCCAGCCTCATCTCCAAAGGCTATATTTGTTAAACTGGGTGTACAGAGGGACATCAAACAATCAAATATGTTTGTTAAATCTGGATGTGGGCACCGTCTTTATCATATTGTCTGCGTGTAGCACAGTCAACACACAGTCCCTGTGGTGACTCTTTAATCCATGTTAATGAAACTCCCTGTAATTGCGTAAATAGTGTTAGTCAGATATCGATCTAGGAAGTCTCCATGGGTTACAAAATCTGTACCTTTTACAACTCCTGCAGGTGAATGCTGTCAGGAGCACAACAGTGAGAAATCTGAAGATATAGAGAGTGGGGTAAAATTTTTTTTGCACCTAAAAGGTTCACTTTTTAAAAAAAAATATGCATTTCCTTTGAAATGGAGATAAAATGTCCGTCAGCCTTTCCTGTTTCATGATGGGCAGAGAAGTTTGAGCAAAACCGTTCTCCAACCTGATCTCCACACTGAATGGAACTAGGCAGAGGTTTAATTAGACTCCGTGCACAATAAAAACACTAGCAAAATAGCCAAGTGGTTAGTGGAAATTTTCATTTTGTTAAACTCAGCTCTCTGGTATTTGTTTCAACACATCAGGAGGCATAGGTAAATTACAAGGAAATGGTAATCACAATGGAAAGAACAAGAATTATCTCAAAGAAATTATTCCTTGATGTATTCTATACCACTATCCACTGAATAACTAACATCTACTGTATTGATTCTCTTCTGCTTGCTTTGGCTACAGGAGAGGGAAGACTTCCTTCCATGTGGTATGGAAATCCTCCTTTGTATAGTGTAATGTTTATTTCAGATAAATAGCCTAATCCATATGCAGTAAGAAGTTGAGAGATTAATTTCACATTCATGGACAAGCCTTTGAGGAATACAGTGCAAGATCAGAGTAACAAGAGATTTCCATTCTAAAAAAGATACTGCATTTTAAAATCTCAGATCCCTGTCATAGACTTGAGTTTTAGTCTCCTGCAGACCAGACTCATGCCGGCTGCAAAATGAAAGTGCTGACTGGAGCAAAGTATTAAGGGCCTTGAAGTTCAGATTGTAACATGAGAGGTTTCCTGTTCTGGTGGTTGCTTTTGGGTTCTAGATGTTAATGCTTTTTCCGCAGGGGATGGGAGTGGAGTAGCATGCTGGGTTTCTTTTAAGCCAGGTATTCTTTCTGCATTTTGCTGCCCTTTTTCTGCAAATAGGCTAAGCTAAGGTAGACATACATTTTATTATTAGCTAAAGTAACTGTGCGGTTATGATGTCATTTATATTAAACTCTTGTATCATTCTTTATCTCAGTCCAAACAGATTTTTTTGTTACTTTTCCCTCACTTCTGTTTTGGGGGAAAGAGTTTGACTCGTTTACTCTGCCTTAGCCTGTTGCAATGCCTAAAAGCCAAATTAGACCAATTGTACATGGGCTAGAACCTATGAAAGAAAGAATAGCCACTATGAGGACTTGCACCTCTAAATCACTGAGACACAGCATTGTCCAATTAAGGGTCCATTCAAAGATATAGATCAAATGACCATTTTTTTCATCATTCTTCCCCTGAGTCATTCAGAAGTATGCCCAAGTTTATTCAAAGCAATCTTTGCTCTGGGAAAGAAGATGAGACAAAAAAACTCCAAACCAAAGCAACAAAAAACCCCCACTCCAAACAAAAAAACACCAACCACCACAAAAAAACCCCACCAAAAAACCCCAAAAAACAACACAAAAGAGACACTTGAGTTTGAAATTCCAAAACTCCTGTTGCTGTGGCAAGATGGGAGCAGCATTGTCATTGCAGCTTCTGTGAAACTGGGCAACGAGCAGTCAACAGCAGAGGTGTGACCCTCAGTGATGCTGATGGCTGCTTGTTGCCCAGTTTTGCAGAAACTGCAATGACGAAGAGCTCCTGTCAACAGTAGAATGTGCATGTTTTAAGACACAAAGGAAATTCTTTCTGAGCACATGTCAGATGACTAGTTTGCTGATATGCAGCAGAAGAAGTGTTGTGGGGATTTGCGCCCCTTTCTATTAACTTGGGTTGAAGAAGAACGTCCAGGGAATATGGATATGCGTAGGGAAAAGGGCACACATCCGTTGAGAAATTCAGAGGTCTTTAGAGAAAACAGCAAATGGGACAAAGATTAATATGCTTAATCTCTGCAGTTTGTAACATGATACATCTTTTAAAAACAGCTCTTGGGCGTGAATAAAGATGTACTTCTAATCTCTTGACTACTTTTAAGTGTGTGTTTCAACACATGGAAAAAAAATTAGTGTAGATGTGCAGAAAATACTGTGCAACTTGAATATCAACTTGATTATCACTGTGTTTAATGAGTAACTGCTTTTTTATTGTCAGTAATGACTAATAGCATTTAGCGCTAATTTCTTAGTACTATAATTCCATCATTGCTGGTAAGTGGTAAGACCATGGTTTCAGGCACTACTATGATTTTGTCTAGTCACTAGCTGACTTTATTAATGACCTGCAACATAAAAGCTTGAAATGTCAAAAAATACTTATATCATATCTGATTTTCCTGACTTTGCTTTATGTATGGAATGCACCTTAATTGTATTTTGCTTCTATGTTTAGCGCAAAAGGGATGGACATTTGCAACTGGGTGCAGAACCAACACATGAAAAGCCTCTTTAAGACAAGGATATTTTTGCATCAACAGTTTCTGTATAGGTAGTTTGCAAGTGAATGGGGAGTGATGAAGGTATGGTTGTTACTTCTGTAGTTTCAGGAGCAGTTACACAGCTAATCTGTATCCACCACATACAGGCTTACTTATTTGAATATTTTTTACTAAATCTTCTGTCTACCCTATATTATTTGATGGGGGGTTTTTTTGCATGTGTTAAAGCTTACAAATGGGGAATTCAAACAAATGGTTATTCTGTTGTGGCTCAAAACAACTGAGCTACTTCTGCTTTCTTTGCCAGGGTTGCTGGCCAGATAACTTTCTCTTCTGATGGACTTTCAGTTGTAATGACAGCTGAGAACTCAACAGCTTTTCATTAAACTACATCCTCATCGTTTTCCTCACTCATGGAGGGAAGTCTAAGACTTGGTTTTGCTTACTTGTCTGTGTGCTTTAAGTTTGTCTGAAGAATGAACATATGTATGATGACATTACAGTGAGTCCTTTCTGAATAGGAGAGAGTAGATCAGGAAAGTCTAAATAGATGCAGTCTGACCTACAGTGTATCTGCCTATAGTTTGGGCTGAGTGTTTTGGCGGTGGAGCTGTGTTTACTATGACAGTTGTAGTACTGAAACCCAGCATTTTTCAGCTGGAGCACAGCCTCATGCAATGATAGCAGTGTGGCTTTCTTGCTAGATCTGGCAGATATCCACTCAGCTGGCAGCACAGGCAAAGTGACTCTGGTTTTGGCTGCACATGCTCTAAATTGGGACAGGTTGTTCCTTGTTCTCTGAGCTTCCATCTTTCCCGACATGATAGAAAATCTACGTATTCACTTACTGCAAATGCATGTTCAAACACAGTTGTGCTTGGAAAGGGAAGAGATTTTTATCGAAGGGTGAGAAAACTGCATTTGCAGTTCTGCATCTGTGCTGATCACTTCTTATCTGCACCTGAAACAACACTGAGCATGAGCTCATGTTTTGTGTGAAACAGAGCTGTGCCAATGTCCCATGTAGCTCTGCGGACTTACAGCAGCAGGTGACTTGGCCTGCAGCTGCACACACTGCAGATCTCTCTGCCTGTGGCTGACTCTCAACCCTGTGCAGGCTGAGACATACCCAGGCCCATCAGTGGGGAGAGCTGGGCACTTCCAGCCCTGCAAGGGTAGGAACTCACTTTAAACCCACAGATTAGCAGACGGATGTGTGCCAGGGCTGCACATTTAGTCCTTTTCTTCTACAGCAAAATCTGTAACTCCCTACAACCCCTATATCAAAACTTCAGGTCAGCAAGACCTTTAGAGTGAAGCAGGAAGCTTAGAAGTAATCCTCTGAATGACAAAGCTAGAAGTTTGTTGGGGTTTTTTTCTGTATATCTTTTATTCTTTGCTTTTATTGTTGCATTTGATTTTTTTTTTTCTGCTCTGAGAACTTTGTATTCAGTGCTGCTGTTACTGTAGTTATTTTTTCTTTCTTCAAATTCAGCAGAAAATCAATATTGGTCCAATGTTTCAAGCTTTTAAAAGCAGTAGGTAGTTATCATTTGCAGCTGATCAAGATTAAGAGTGTATTTATTCAAAAACATTTGTCCACAGAATAAAGGAGCTAGGTATATTTTCCCCAGTCTTCTACACTGTCCTGGTCAGGTGATACCATGTAGCATTTAGAGCAGTTTTCCAGCTCCATGAGATTATCCTACGTAAGGAACCAGCCAGTGAGCCATTCCTACTTCTGCCTTGTGCCAGAAAATGACTGGGGGAAATGGAAAAGTATCAAACATCCTGAAAATTTGTCTCTATTGATTGCTCTAACCTACACCTGTTTTGCTCTGTATAATATATGTATAGCTGAAGGCCTGGTCTAAAGACTGGATCAGATTAAACAACATTTGAGCCTTATTTACACGAAGAAATTGCATGCTGTTCAGCACAAGTATAAAACTAGACAATGTTAGTGTCAGCAGATACGCTTTTTGTGACTAAATGAACTATTAAAATGTTTTGGTTTGTAAACTCTGAGGATATAGAGGAGGGTTTGGTCAGATTTCTACACTTGTTTTCAGAAACCTAGAAGAAATTTTTACCTGAAAAGCATCCTGTTATTTTTACAGCTACAGAAGTTTTTCAGATTTTGCAAGCTCAACAGTTTCTATGTTAGCCTTTATTGCTCTGCTTTTAGTCGTTACCTTCATAACCAGTAGTGATTAATCTTGACTTAAAAGCAAGTATCATTATTGTGGGTTGCATTCAAGAAACAAGATGAAGTCTTAAAACCAGTTGGGATGGGGGAGGAACAAACAGTGCAGAAGCAAATCTGTATGGAAGAGACTACACTTGCTGAGAAGAGGATGTGACAAGATTTTTAGGTCAGTTTAGTTGGTATCATGAGAGTTTTAAATCCTAAGCATCTGAGCACTGCATTGTGCAGTGCATTGTCTTTTGCATGAATAGGCATCATCTTTCAGAGGAGTAGTGTTGCTCTTTGGTTTGTCTCATGGCTTTGTTGTCAATCAGCAAGAGTTTACATGCTCAGGGGCTTTTCCTTAAAATGCATGTAATATTGTAATGTTGCCCTTGTGGCCAAGAAGGCCAGTGGCATCCTGGGGTGCATCAAGAAGAGTCTGGCAAGCAGGTTGATGGAGGCTCTCTTCCCCTTCTGCTCTTTTCTTCTACTCTCATGTGGAGTACTGTGTCCAGTTTCTGTCTCCCTGGTTCGAGACAGACAGGGAACTGCTCGAAAGGAGACTGCAGAGGGCCATGAAGATGATGGGATTAGAATGTCTCTCATGAAAGAAAGCCTGAGGGACTTGGGGCTTTTAAGCCTGGGGAGGGGATCTTATCAGTGATTATATATACTTAAAGGGTGGAAGTCAGGAGGATGTGGGACAGTCTTTTCTCACTAGCCAGTGACAGAACAATAGATAGTGGGCACGAACTTGAACATAGGAAGCTCTACATAAACACGAGAAGGAACTTCTCTGCTTTGAGGGTGGTAGAGCATTGAAACAGACTGCCCAGAAAGGCAACAGAGACTCTGTCTCTGAAGTCATTCAGTGCCAGCCTGGATACTCTCCTGTGCAGCCTGACCTAAGTGAACCTGCTCTGGCAGGAGGGTTGGATTAGATGACCTCCAGAGTTGTTCCAACCCCTCTGATTATCTGATTTTCAGGCATCAACCTAATATGTTCATCCTTCTGCTTAATTCAACTGATGGTTTTAAATACATCTTTTAAACTGACTTTTTGCAAACAGACACAAATGCATGTGGAATCATCCTAATCTACAGAAAAGCTCAATTTGGACTGGAATGTTCTCAGCATGTGATAAGACCATTTTGTCCTCTTAGGAATTCAGGACAATTTTAGACAGAAATTGAGAGCTCAAATGATTCCTTCTCTGAAGCCGTTCTGAGGAGAGAACATGTCCTGAGAAACATCCATTTGCATTGTTTACTTTGCCTCAGTCACCTTTTGCTCAGCCATTATTAAGTTGGCTTTCCATTAGTGCCTGGATAAATTGAGCTTCTTTTCTGCTAGTTCCTTTGTTACTGCAACACAATTTTCATGGCTGCACAAGACATCCTCTTTTCTGGACGTGCACTTCATGAAATACTGAAATATTTCTTTTAGTCCTGTTCTCTCTATCCATTTTTTCCTAACGAGACTTTAGCCAGTAGATAGAGTGGATGCTGTCAGTAAATGTTGCAGTTATTCAAGATGTAAAGCAAAAATATTACTAAGTAATTACTGTTTGGTACTTAATAGTTGACCTCTTTGGAATACATTGAGCCGTTTGAGAATTGTAGTGACTGTAAAGCCTTCTGTGTTGTTTTCTTGATATGTGGGGCCTTATGGCAAGCTTAGAGTTAGTTCTTGCTGGGGAGAGGCAGTGTGGATGTTCATGGGTAATAGGTCTGTAAATAGATACTAACAGACAATTGTTTTGAGCCTGTCTAGCAGGAGCAAGGAGATGGTGCAAAGAGAAATTAAAATGATTGAAGGGATGAAACTAGAATTAGGGGATCACTTGATAAGTGGTAGGAGATCAGTTAGAATAGAAACAAGCATGTTTTCAGAAGGAGGTAGTACACATCTGGAACTTGCTTCCACAGAAAACTGTGGAGATGGGGCAGTCACAGCATTCAAAAAGATGTTAAATTAATGGACAGTAGATCTGCAAACAGATGATGAAAAGGATGAGGGTCCTCTGTCATTAATAGAACACATGTGAGTGCTGAACAACTGTGAGGGCAGTAGGGTAACAAAGCTGCTGGTTTCTTGTGCCTTCTCTACTTAGCTAATTCTGCCTTTGCTGGGAACAGACTGCTGGGTTAGAGGAGATGTTTCCCTGACCCACTGCAACATTTCATCCATACATACAAGTTTTATTTATTGCTCAGACCACAGCACAATTAAGACTTAAAGCCTTTACCCCTGAAAAGCCTATAAGTAAGTTCTATGTGCACAAGATTTTGCTCAACTCGGGCCCTATACTTTATTTGGTTAAATAGTACCATGAACATTTACACAGCCATGTAAATAATTGCATCAAGTTAGTGCTGTCAGCTGGCCCAAAACAGAGATTCTAAGTGCTAAGGATTTAGAACATCTCTTTCTAATTTTATCCTGGCTCAAAGTGTGTTTAGAAGATGAAGTACAGATAAAATCAGATAAGCAAAATTATTTAGTGTTCTGTCACTTGCAGAATGTTTATCAGTCAAAAATAAAAGAGGTGAGAAAAATAAGTTAATCTTTTACAAGAGACAAAACCCTGTCTAATGGCTGGAGGAAGAGCCTGTGTTTAATAGGAGACCAGAGATGATTACAAACAGTCCATGCTGGCTGTTGACAGACATCCTGGTTTTGGTGGTCACAAAGCCGTGATGCTACCTACAGAGGTAGCGAATCTCCATGTGTTGTCCTAGCTGTAGCTAATTAGCTGGAAGATGAGTAGAAAAACATGAATGACTGAACTGAGTACTGAAGCTGCTTGGAGATGTTCCAGCTGATTGGTTTTCTGGTAGAAACTGCTGATTTTTCCAAAGGAAAACATTTTGCTGGACCACATAGTCTCTATGAGGCTCGTTTGTGCTCCATCTAGGCTATTCTCCCGTTTTGCCAGGTTCTTTGGCAGTCAGACAGGCAGAAGGTATAGAGGTGAATTCTTTGGCTCCTCCTTGGCTGGATGTGCAGTGTCTCCTGGCTGGTCTTCCCACCTGGTTTATTGAGCTCTCCATCCCCTAGGGCATGCAGCCACAGACGGTATCTGTTCCCATAGCCCTGTTAGCTGACTATGCTGGCTGCCCCAGTCTACCATTCCAGAGGATATTTGTTCTCATATGTTTGAAATATTTTACAGATTGGATAGGCAGCTCCACTAACACATACAGATCCTGGATGCAAGAGGAACCCTTAATGCAACCAATGCTTTTTTTCTTTTGCAATAAAAACATCAGCAGGTTCCTTATTATTGAATTTTAAATCAGGTGAGAGCTTTAGTGTTTTTTCTAACTTCTTTCAAGCTGACACTGGGTTATTTCTCCCCTTAGCAGTGAAATGATATCTTATGACATATGCCAAGCTTCAGTCTTTTTTATGAAATGAGATTTGTGGCAGTGTGCTGAGAGGTTTCTTTGCACTAAGATTTATTAGTGGGTTTCATAGCTTGTGGCATGCAACTAATCTAATTTTGCATGTTGCTTTTGGGGAGACAGACAGAAAAGGAAAAGGGAAAAATTCTCATTGGCCATCTGAGAAGAGGAAGAAGCACTGACACAGCCGGCACCTCAGGTTAGAGATCTCAGGAGGCCTTTAACTTTATGAATTATGAGGCAACTTGCTATATTTTCACTTTCTAAGTAGTTGGAGATCTGTTAAGCTCTTTCAATGTCTCATTTGTTATTAAGCACTCTCTAAGATTCACAGGATTGTGCCTACCTAAAGGCATGTCCTAAGTCTGGATGATTTTGTAATAGTTCCTATGAAACATACAATTTCAGCTAACTATTTACTAGTTCTGCAACCATGACTGAAATGCCAAAGCAGAAAAAAAACATCTGTGTGTTCCTTTTCATCAGAAAACAGTTCTTTTTTTTCCCCTTACAATATTTGTATCTTCCTTTGGCTCTGTGTATAACTACTTCATCAGAAAGGTTTAATTTTTGCTTGGTAATTTGTATATTACTGTCGTAGATTTCAAGACTTTGCAACAAAGGTGGCAATAGAAATGTTGAGCTCAGCAAATCATATTCTAGGAAGAAATGTTGCTTATAAATTTGTCCTCCCTTTAGGTTGAGACAATATTACCTCAAGGAGAAACAGAGAAACCACTTAGATCTGTTTATCACAGCATAAGGACTAACTTACCCTGCTGGTGGGAAGTTTGTATCCATCTTTGTCTTTTCTATGTGAAAGCTACTTTACTAATGAGGAGGGAAGGACGAAGGCAATCGGGATAATTGCTGGACAACTAGCTCTTGCAAAAGAGAAGGGGGGAAAAAAACACCAAAAAACATTTACAAAATACTGTTTATGTTGTGAGATGAACAACCATTAGTGGCTTTAAACATGAGGCACTTCAGCCTCTCTAACTCCCAGATATTCCTGCTGGCAGAATCTGGCTGTTCCTCAGCCCTACCACTCTGCATCCTTAAAAGGGATATAGGCTGAGATTTCACCTTACACCCAAACAGGACAAATGGTGATTTGCTTCTGCAGGGACTGGTCCTGCCACTTATCCATGTTATGTGTCTAGCCCTTATGACCACTGGATGTAATTTAGCTGGCTGTTCTGGTGCAGAATTAGTGATTTTTTTTTTTTTTTTCTATTTTTCCCACTTGCCCAGTCACCATATCTGACCTGAGAGAAAGAACAGGAAGAGTGCAGGTTAGAAGTCCTGTCAGTGCTGCTTTGTGTTACGCTGGCTTGGCTGCATGGTATACTCTAAGGAATGTGTAGATTGCTCCTTTGTGAATCCCATACCTGGGGTTTGGGACACCTGAAAAAGAATTCTCTGAGGGATGGAGGCTTAGGAGGTGCTTTCTCACAGATAGGGTGATTAGGCACTGGAATGGACTTCCCAAAGGAGGGAGGTGGCAGAGTCAACATCCCTGGAGGTCTTTAAGAAAGACTGGGTGTGGCACTTGGTGGTATGGTTTAGCTGATGTTGTGGTATTAGGTTATAGGCTGGACTTGATGATATCAGAGGTTTTTTCCAGCATCAATGAATCTGTGATTCTGAAACAAGACATTTAAAAAAAAACCCAACCAAAACCCACTATTCCCCCCCACACTTTCTGTGAAACATTTCCTTTTATCCCTGAACTGGTGAACGCTGGAGAAGCAAATTGTTATTCCTTTCATTTTTAAGGGTGAACATACCAGTCTCTCTTTCTTTCTGATCAGTGATTTCACCAATGATACATGACATAAAATCCTTTATTTTTTCTTTTTAACATTTTTATGCACTAGCAAAATATACTTAAGACAGTTCAGAGTAATTGTAAGCAGGCCAGGTTTTAATCTTCAAATAAAAAATAGGCCTGTGCTTTCCAATTTATTTGCCTTATTTATGGACCTTTTTAAAGATTAAAAAAAAGCTCTCAAGAATAAAACAACATGGGAGAAATGCTCTGACAAGAATCCCTGTGCAGTGCAGTCTATACAGATCTAAGAAATGCTGTCAACCTTTGAGCCAGGATTGAGAGGGCTTGCTAAAGGAAAACTGACAGTATTTTTTGTGTGATGACTTATGCAGCATTCTAGTTGATAGATCTATGTGCTAGGATCTGTAAATATTATTGCTGCATGGCTCAGAAACTTGGATAACAGGGTCCAGAAAGATATGAATGTTTTTATGTACATATTATATGGGCTGTCTTGGTTGGCTGAATACTGCAGTCAAGATTGCAGATGCATTTCCAAAAGCAAATGTTTTAACATCACATCTGGTCAACAGCACTGGTTTGTGGTTGCAGCAAGACCTACTGTGGTCAAGCTTCAGCAACAGTGTCTTAGTTTTAGTACTGGTATGAATTATTATACATAGGGCACAGCAAGTTTGTTTTGAGGTTGTTTGTTAAAAACATGAGCAATCCACTTCTGCTGTAAAGATTCCAATTCTGAACTTCTCACATTCCTTTAGTCCCTGAGAAGGGTTAGGAGATGCACATCTTACAGTTTTAGAAGACACTTTGGAGAGTGCATTAGCATTGTTTTGGTTACATGCATTCCAAAATTCCAACAGATAAGCAGGTTCACTTTAGGAAGATATTAAAATAATTCAGTCTCATCTTGAAAAAGTGGAGAATAGACTTCCAAGTAGATTTGATGGCTTTGAAGACTGCTTGTATGAAATGATCCTGTTCTTGCAGTTCTACAGCAGAAAAGTCACCCCTCTCAGCACCAGAGGAGAGACTTTTTAAAATGAGAGGAAAAACTGACTGCCAAAGCTCCTTTTTCCAGCAAAGGTGGTTCTTGCAAGTTTGTTGGGAAAGAAGCAAGGAATAACAGGAATGATGAACTACCTTCCTTTTCTCCAAATATAGTCTAAGAATGACCTGGAAAATATTTCTTCTCTAACCTTGCAATAGATGTACTCTGACCTTTCCAGTCTCTTTTTAGCAGTGACAGAATTGCTGGAACAGAAGCAAGATTTAACCCTTTGTGTAGATATTTTTTTTGTTGTTTTTTTTCCCCTAGAAATACATTAAAAGAACAAGTTGAGAGCAGATTTGTTACCCAGTATTTTGTAAAAATGTCAGGTTAGGGGGTTTGGGGTGTAAAAGTCTTAACAGGAAAGGTCTCCATAAGACAGCAATGTGACTTTGTGGCTGAGAGAGCCAATGGCAGCCTGGGATGCATTGAGAAAAGTGTCAGCAGGTCTAGGGAGGCACTTCTCCCTCTCTACTCTGCCCTGGTGAGACCACACCTGGAATAGTTTGTCCAGTTTTGGGTGCCCCAGTTCAGGAGAGACAGGGACCTGTTGGAGAGTGTCCAACAGAGAGCCACAAGGATGATTGGGAGACTTGAGCATCTCCCCTATAGAGAGAGACTGAGAGCCGTGGGGATGTTTAGTCTGGATAAAGAAGACTGAGAGGAGATCTCATAAATGTCTATAAACATCTGAGGGGTGGGTGTCAAGGGGATGGGGCCAATCTCTTTTCAGTGGTCAGCTGCAATAAGACAAGGAGCAACAGCTACAAACTGGAACATAGGAGGTTTCACCTCAACGTGAGGAGAAACTTCTTTACAGTGAGGGTAGCAGAGCACTGGAACAGGCTGCCCAGAGAGGTTGTGGAGTCTCCTCTGGAGACTTTCAAAACCTGCCTGGATGTGTTCCTGTGCAGACTACCCTGGGTGATTCTGCCTTGGCAAGGAGGGGGGTTGGACTTGGTCCCTTCCAACCTCTAATGTTCTGTGACTCTGTAACAATACGGCTCAATCCTTTAGAATTTGTTTGCTCCTTTTATAAAGGAAAGAAGTGTCTCAGAAGGTAAATAATCTCAACAACTATTTACAGACATTGCTACAAGGAAAATTTCCAGTGCCTATGAGAATGTAAACAGACTATATAATTCAGTTTGTGCTGAAAATATATATATTTTGGTTTAGCTTTGGTAGCATAAACTTTGGAGCTTCAGTTGCTTCAATTGAAATAGATGTTTTGGGGACAAGGAAAATTCCAGACTTCTGTTGTGTGGGTTTTTTTCTTCCCATTGTGTAGGATAACTGACAACAAAATATTTTTTTCGTAGGTCACCAGAGAAGGAAAAATTCCTACCAGTAAAAATATTCCTCTTTCAGCCTTTTAAAAACTTTTACAGACAAACAATGCAGGAAATCATAAGAATGCCTGTTTTGGGCAGGAAAGTGGCTCCATTGCCCAGCCAACCCTGAGGCAAGGACTCCTGTGCTGGCAGACTGGTGCCAGGCTTGCCCCAGAGGTGCCGCTCACCCACTGAAATATTTTCAGAGAAGTTAATGCTGTTAGCCAATATATGTTAATGTTACTTTAATGCTTGTGGGTTGAATGTAGAGCCCTAGCACATAATTACTGCAGAGATACTGAGCCACTAAATGCAACATCTTCACAGTTACTTTTGGTGACTGTAATGAAGTTACTCTGGAGCCATCATCTTATTACAACCCTTTACTTGTTATCTAATTGCAGGTATATTATTCATGTAGCAGTGAAAAAAAAGTAAATGTTCTTTCTCCTAGGTTTTGGAGAATGAGTCAGAGGACTTGTTTTAACACATACAGTATAGGTTTTTTTCCTGTTTTTTGTTTTCTGGCTTCACCTCGGTAATCACAGGGTAAACATTTGGTACCTTTTCAAGCAAACTGATCAGATATATCTTACATTGCATCAAAGTCATATTTTACAGTTATTTAATTCTCAGCTTACATGAGCTGAGGCTTCATAGAGAGGCACAGTCAGGGTTTGAGTGATTCTATCTAGCATGGATGTTAACTTATGACTAGCTTGCTAGCAACCTTATGACAAAAACATGAAACTACTGCAGCCCTATAGAAATTCATGAAATCTAGCTGAAGAATTTTGCTCTCTGGATGACTGCAGTGGTTCATGCCTTCAGTCATTCTCATGCCGAGAGCGAGCTCAAGTGCCAGCACCTAAGCTTCTGTCATGATTTGCATCATATCAAGAAAAACTAAAATTGCTGTTTTATGTTGTGGAGTCTCCGCAGCTGTTTCATTATCAGCTGAATCATTGCTGCAAAAGGGAAGGAAATCTCTAAGAACAGAATAGACAGCTGGTTACAAACTGTCCCTTTCTCTAACAAGGAGAAGATAAAAGTTGGAGATAATTCAATTTGAGGACATAACTGCAAAATGCAAGAATGGTAACAGAAATGTGGGAGGGAGAAAAAGCAAGAGAGACGTTGAGAAGGTCAGGAAAGATACTGGGTATGACATGGCTTGCAGGGTACCGTGACTACTTTGAAGTATATGTATGTTTAGAAGGCAAATCTTCGTGTGTTAAATTTGGCAAGCAGTTCCTTTGAGGAAGGATTAGTTTCATAATGCTATGCTTATAGCTGGGGTTTCCTACACAATACTGCATGTGTAGAATCATAGAATCAAAGAATCAATCAGGTTGGAAGAGACCTCCAAAATCATCCAGTCCGACCTGTCGCCCAGCCCTATCCAATCGACTATACCATGGCACTAAGTGCCTCATCCAGTCTTTTCTGGAACACCTCCAGGGGTGGCAACTCATTAGTGTGCTTTTTGCAAAGCAGTTTCATTTTTCTCTGGACAGGAGCTTGTTTTTCCTTCCTTTTGAAAGTGAAAAAGGCAACAAGGAATAAGTGCGATATTTATGAATTGCACCAAATACTACCAAAGACTGGACTAATATTGGTATATGTAAAAGATAAGCAGGAAAAAGCATGCAAAATTTTGCTTGCTCATCTTGTGTGTCTTGGACAACTCAGACCAAGATAGTTCCTCTCACTAAAATACATTAAGCAAATCTGAAATGGCAATAAATCTGAAAAAGATACAGTACAAACTGAATGTTCTGAAACAGACAAGTTATGGGAAGGAAAAAAAAAGGCCTTGTCTTATGCTCTGTTTTGGGTTTAGACTGCATCTTATCCTGGTGCCAGACTGTAGCCAACCCAGATGGGTTTTGGTTTTTTTTATTTTAAGGACTAATATGATTTGGAAAGAAAATACTTAGGCATTGGAAGCACTTTTTTGTTTCATCCTCTTTCTTAAACTGATATTGTGGACGTGAAAACTTCTGAAAATAAATACAGTGGTTTGGGACAAAAACTACATCTGTCTTTGGTGAGACATCTTGCAAGGGTCATGTGTCACAAGAAAATCACAGCAGAGCCTTAGAATCATTTCAGTACTAGTCAGTACTGATGATTAGTTAGCTGCTAAACTTGTCTTTCAGGAGTGGTCTTCTCCTGGGTAAATGATTTCTTGCTACCATGTGATGTTAGTCATCTGTTACTACATTGGAAAGGTTTGCATTTTTCACTTTGCCTCCCAGATCTGAGCTTCCAGCATGCAAATAAATGGCTGCAATGTAAGAAAGGGCAGAGTGACCAAATATCTAATTAAAACCTTTCACAGTAGTGATCCAGGCTTCTAAACCAAAGCTCTTGTGAGTTAATGAAATACAGATCATACAACTACGTGCACAAATACTGGCAAGAGTCTAATTTTTAGCAACTTGTTCTTGGGGAATTTTGGCACAAAATTCCTGAAGTGCAGCATACAATCCATTGCTACTTGACAGCTTCTCCAGAGAGAACTGTGATAGCTATCTTGTGATGCCCCTTCTAGTAACAGAAGGACACGTGCAGGTCATCACATTTTCATCTCTCTTTCCTCTGAACTCAGAAGGAATCTGGCCAAGACTCTCCACTGATCTGTCTTTACTGGAAATTTGCGTTTAATTGGCAGACTTTTTAATGCTTTTGTACTTATGCCAATAGTGATTGCAAATCACTGCAATAGCAACTACAAATCAGTGCAACAGCAACATAAACATGACAACTGCTCAGCTGCTTAAAGAGGGCGGTAGATAACTGTTGTCCTGGGGATAGACTGCAAGCAGATAGCTCTCTTCTTGTTAATGATCCTTAACAGGTGGACGGTTTCAGGTTTCTCTAGTTCTCTGCAATGTAATGTCAAGAGGTTTTGCAACTTCGATTTTAACACTCTTTTCTTTGCATGGCAAGGATATGTACTTGCAAATTAAATGAGTGCTTCAGAATTAGTTACAGGACACTATAGAGAAGAAAGACCAGGAAAAATATGTCACACTTTGAGGTAGATATTCACACCTACAATTAGCCATATAGATAATCTGAATAAGAGTAGCCTACTTGGAACAAGTAGCAATTCCTATGCTACTGCAGATAGGGTTTAACACCTCATTTAGCAGCTCTTGCTGATGTTATTTCTGTAGCGACTCTGCATAATATAGTTATGGAAGCACTTGCCTTTGTGAAGAATGCCACTAATATACCTGCATCTTATACTTGTAGCTCTGTTTTCCAGGCTTGGTTATCTTCAGATTTGTTTATCACAAGAGTAAGTTGTATTTTTTTCCACTGAAATAAGTCCTGTGTATATGAAAACTGCACTACCTCAAATTCGTCCAAGTGATGTTTTGTGTTCTTTACAAACCAGTAGAATTCATTTCTTTTAGTTTAATATTTTAATTTTATACCAATAAATAGGGAGAGAACAGAAAATGGGATCAGGCTACATCACAGGTTTTCTGTAAGAAAAGTTGATTGTGAAGGAATTCTTAAATTCTTTTCAAATGAAAGGGTTCAAAGTCACTGGGATATGCTTTTTAGAAGTATGAGAGCTTTTAGTAGTGAAAAAAATCACCAATGAAAATGTTGTGATTGCTGCTGTGGGTTTCTTATTGAAGAAAAATAATGTTAGAGCACATTGCCTTGCTCCCATTTTTTGAAAACAGTTATAGAAAGTGGATGTAGAATAAATGGGTTTGATATTGCAAATGTATACAAATGAATGTTATGTATTCAGCTTACGTCATGGAAACCTAACAGAGCTTTAGTGAATGGCCCTTTCCTGCTAACCTTTCTTGAAGTGACTTGGCACTTGCTTTATTAGTAAAATGACAATTATGAATAAGCTTTTGATATGTTCCTTCAATGTCACAGGAGACAGTGTCTGAAAAGAAATGGAGGGCCAGAAAGTGTCACAGACATTTAGTGCTGCAATTATAAATCTGCAAGCAAATTTGAAAGGACTGTTCTAAAATATTTTGTTTTTCTGTCACAGGAAGACAGAAAAGCTGTGTTGGTAAACTGGGGGAGGTTATGTGTTTGTGTATGGCGAGGGGGACTTTTTGTGTTTTAAATCTGGCAGGTCTCCTTGTGCTCTGAATCCAGCACAGCTTTGCTGATTGGAACAAGGCTAATGTGGAGCTAATTGCTGGTGTTCCTGACACATTGGAGATCAGATTTGGTGTTCCCATCTTGGGTGTGAGGTTATGCAAAGTTTGTCATGGCTTGCTTTTAATTACTTTGTTTACAATAAAAATAAAAAAAACAACCCACACCAAAAAACCACCAAACCAAACAAAAACCCAAAAGCTTAATCTAAAAGGATGTGAGAAGGATTTAGATCACTACTGACCGCTAATATTGTATCTTGTGTCAACAGGTCTAAAAATTATTTTTTAAATTGTGCCTTTCTGGATTTTTATCTGTTTTGAGAGACAGGATAGTTCAGCTTCTCAACTTGTCCTTTATCTTAAAAAAAATTTTTTTAAGGCTTTCAGGAAGCCAGAAAGTAAGTATGGGGCTTAAAATGTAGCAAAAACCCAATTTATTAAAAAAACCAAACAAACAAAAAACCCCACCAACAGACAAACCAACCAAACCAAAAAAACCCAGCCCCCCTCAAACAAAACCATCAGGACAAAAAAAATCCCCGAACCCTTGCCTTAGTTTTATTACTATTCTTGTGTACTAGCAGGACATACATTTTAGCTTAAGCATAATGCCATAATCTGTTTCCTACCACTTTGCCTCCTGGAGGTATTACTAGGCATGAGAAGGTAAAGTGGGCTCTGTCAGCAGAGTGGCCTTTAGCTGCTCAGGCTGCTGTGTTGTACTGAGGAAAGTAGAATAAAGCTCCCACAGCAGTGTTTTTTTTTTTTTAAGCTAGATCATCAATGGTGATGAAGCACAGGGTATGTTGTTTTTTTTTTTACATTGTTACTCATCTATTGCTTTGCATTTTCATAGAATCATAGAATGATAAGGTTGGAAGGGACCTCAAGGATCATCTAGTTCCAACCCTTTATTGTAGAACCTTCTCTTCTGCTTGCTCCTGTCACCTTCTGGTTTCTTTCCTTGATAAAATGTTATCTGAATGGGCAAGGCTTTTATATTTCACTAGGTAGCAAGCACTCTTTCTCCTGTAGTCCAGGCTTCAGGAGAGAGAGAGAAAAATTGCAAACAACCTGAGAGAGATCACATGAATGGTCCTCTGAAGGGTACCACTGAATAAATGTTTGTGGTAGAGGTAGTTCTCTAAATGTGATGTGCTCTTTCCAAGTATACCAAGGGGAAGTGAGCCTCATTGACTGAGGACATCCATGATTCTATTGAAAGATGGAAGAATGAGTCAACAGAACACTTTATTTAAATAAACAAAAAGGGGGAGGAAAAAGGGGGAAAAATATCACCTCCTGGGTACCAAAAGCCATGCTGTTTGCTTTGATCCTTTATTTGCACAGTAGGTAGTAATTTTAACCTCTCTGTTTCCAATTATAATGGCAAGTACATATTGCCCACTTCTCCTCTGTTGTTGAGTTTTCTCTTCCAGGTACTGTAGCCTATGTAGGATTGTTTGGAAATGTTGAATTTATTCTTGATGTAAATTCATTGCCATCATTTGCTTTTGAATAGGGTTTTGGCTCATATCTGATGGAAAAGAAAGAACAGCGTAGTGATGTTCTGTGTGTGAGGAAATAAGCAAGACAATCTTTACATCTCATCTCAGTGTCTGTCAGAGGATTCTTGTGCTTCAACATGCCTGTTTCTTTAGATTTGCGCACTTAAGCGTGAGCATGAGCTTTTAAAATTCCACCTCTAATCTGGTTTGTGCTCTTAGATCACTTTCTAAATGCATATGATAAATCTATGTAATAATGGTGCTCTTTTCCCTACTTAGAGCATCATTTTCCCTCTGTTTTCATGGAAAGACTTAATGACATAAGTTGAAGATTAACACAACCATTCAGCAGATCTGTATGATAAGTAATGGAACATACCATTTACACCGCATGAGACTTGGAGATATGTGGCAGTTAGAGATGTGGCTGATGAACTTCAGCTTTCTTGTCTGTCCTTCCTTTCTTGGTCTCCCATTCTGCTAATAAGCTTGTAAAAACAAGCATAGCAAGTTCCATCTCCTATCTTATTCCAATTCTCTCAAACATCTACAAAGTCAAAGCAAAAATCATATGGATGGTTCAGTTACATGCTTGTGTTCTTTTTGGGCATTAAAAGTTCTGCTCAGCTGAATATTTCTGTTGCCCTGGCTACAAGTATTTGTGTATTAATGCTTCCTTCTTGTCAAAATTTACCAGCAGCTTTATGTGGAAAAAGAAAGATGACAACCCCACTAGTCTTTCCAGTTTTGATTAAAAATTAGTGGTGTCCAAACTGCTGGCAGCAAAGATCTTCAGCTGTGCTGTGAAATTCTTTACCGATGTTGAGAGAATAAACCTTAAATATACATTGCCTGATCATTCAGATGAGGTATGGGATACCTGCCTCAAACTCCATATTCTCCATTTGTCTTCAGAGGTCTATTTGAAGCAGGAGATTGCTGACTGCTCGTAGCTGGTTGCACAACCTTCTTCTGCTCAACTTTGTGTAACTAGATCTAACAGCAGCTTTTTTCCTTTGTACAGCAACTGAGGGCACTGATCAAGTTTTGAAACATGATGTGGCATAAACTAAAGCTCTCTTTGTAGAGGCTTACCACATTTAGCTTTGAATAAACCTACTAAGGGCTACGTTATTTTATGTGGTATGGCTCCCAAAACCACAAATAGGCACCCAAAACTGCTGGGTGTTGCACCTAGCCTACACTGAACATCAGTAAACACCAGTTAAGTTTCCAGTAATGTTTTCTTAATGGGAGTTTTGGTTATTTGTAGCTGCACCTTGTGAGGTCACACGGAAAATTTGTGCTCTGCAGGAGAAATGCACTGTGATGATAGAACTCACCTCTGTCAGCAAACATAGATAAAATATAGGATGCATCCATCAGTCTGTGGGGAAGACCTGGGAATTGTACAGGTAAAACTAAGTACAGTAAGAGCCTCACTACAGCCGTTGTCTTGAACAATATGCATTTCATGTGATTTGTTCTTTTTAAGAACTGGTTTGGCCCACTGCAGACAAACTGTGCTTTGTGAATGCTGCCTTATTTGCATGTGCTAATAGTAAAAGATCCACATCAGACTGGAGCAGGGTCTCGGATCGCTTCCTGACAGACCATGGCTTTGGAGCTAGTGTATGTAACCGTTTGAACCTGTGTGCCCTTAAGAACACTACACAGTTACAGACCTGCAGAAGCTAGAAAGTTCCTGGAGGTGTACTGGAAGGTATAATCTTTGTATTTCATACTCCTAAATCCTACCTCCTTATAAAAGTGTTTGCAGAATCAGTTTTCTTCCCTTTGCCTTTCTTTTTCCTCTTGGGAAGGATGAGGAGGTTTTTATATCCCTGATGGGGCAGTAAGGCCTAGTTAACCTTGGCAATGCTGCCAATTCGGTCTGGAGCTGCCTAGCTGAACGCTGTGCTGCGTCACAGATGGGAGTGGTGGTGGGTGGGGGGGACACAACAACACGGACATGGAAGCCTGCATTCTGTTGGCCTAGTGTAGAGGGAGGTTTGTGTGAATCTATGTCTTGATGAACTTCTGTGTAAGCCCAGACTACAAATTTCTTTGTTTCTCGTATTCTTTGCTATGCTCTGCATTATAGCACTGTAGCATTGCATTATTGTCTTTCCATTTAAACTTTCCAGTTCTCCAGTCCTGTGTGTGAATAGGGTTGTTTGATGTTTTTTTCCCTTTCTGGAAGAGATAAAAGAGCAATCTGTCCCACTTTAAACCATGACCATGTATTAAAACAAATGAACTGAAACTCATGCTCTGTAGCAGTCACATTTTCTTCTAGACTGCTGAGCCAGAACTATGCAATTTTAATGTATCATGAAAAGATATTACCATTTAGTGCTCAGTGTTAGGTGGCTGAGTTGTTCAGCATTGTTAACGCATGGACCACTGTGGTTTTGCTACTTTTCAACTATTTCTTCATCTCACTAGCACACTGAGTCACTCCATACACTAAAGTTTAGTTAGTATTCCTGGAACACAGCATAAACCAGTTTATTCTGAGAACTTATGAAGTAACACTGACATTCTTACTCAGCAGACGCACTCCTCTTACTCATTAAAACTTACTTCAGTTGACATAAAAGGTAGCATACTCCTGGATGTTTTTTGTTCCTGATAAAGTTTTGGTCAAATGTGTCATTTCCCAAACCTGTGGTATCAGAACATCTCTCAGGAGGTGCTATAAAGAACCCCTGGTCAGCTCTACATGGGGTAAAAAAGTCTCTTGAGACACCTGCATGAGGAAAAGGAGCTTTGACAGTGGATAAAAAGTGCAATCATCTTTCCCTAAAATTGCAGTGTTTGCATGTATACATAGGTGAGGCTGGTAAAAATGGAAGCTGAGGAGGCTTACATGGCTTGCTAGCTTCTTACTGGACCTAAGCTGTGAGGGTAGACACCTGCTGGCTCTGTGGTCTGTAGAACTGGATGAACAACTTGAAAATTGGGATGGTGAAAGGCATTGGTTTGCAGTTGGCTAGTTCTAAGCTTGTGTGCTTTACAGCAGACATCCAACCTTTGGGAAAGAAAGGATCACTTTTGAAAATACACACACCCACCCCTCCGACTGGTATTGGTAATAAAATGTGCTTCCTGCCTCCTCACCAAGCCTCAGGGCTGCATTTGCCCTTTTAGAGTTTGCTTTGTTAATATTGAGAGTACTGTGTACTGTTCTACATGTTGTTTTTTCAAAGTGAAGTAAAAGAAGTGACCTTTCAAAGGATAATTCTTTCGGCCTTTTTTTTTTTTTTTTTTTTTTTTTTTTTTTTTTTTTTTTTTTTTTTTTTGTTTGCTGGTTTCTTTATCTAACTGGTAGGTGATCTGTGGCCTGTAGAACTGTACTTTCACTGTGTCTTACCAAGGCAACAATTAAGAAGCTCTAATATCTATTGATGCTGAATGAAGAACTCAAGAGGTAGTTAGTACTCCAAAATACATAGACATGATATGCTTGAGTAGAGGTTTTGAGTGGGGAACAAACCTGTAAAAGTTATTAAGCTTCTGTAAGCAGTAAATAATCTACTGATAGCAAAATCTGAAGACTAATTTTCAGGTAATTTTAAATGGACTCTTTTTTTTTTGTCCTTTATACCAGCAACGATGGATGGGATGGAGATGCCAGTATTTAAGGTTTTGTTCAGGCACTAAATATGCTTTTGTGTATGATGATGGAGCAACTGTCTTTGTAGCTGGTAATCAGGGCACTTAGGTAAGCACCCAGTGAGTTGTGTAAGTGCTCAGAGGTGTTGGGTGCTCCCCTTTGCTCCAAGCATGTCACTGTTGGTATTAATGCCAACCAGATGAGAAGGGCTGTGTCACAGCTTGAGGCTGCGAGCTACCCAGGACTGGACAACAGAGGTGATTCTTAATCCTCTGAATAAAAATACTGCACACTGATTGGGAGTTTTAAAGAGAGATTCTATTTACTGGTGCATATATGCAAAAGGCAATCAAGTGGAATGGATACATCCACAAGCTAAGCCAAATCTATCATACTAAATCCATCTAGACTCCTCCACCCCTTCCACCCTTGGCAGACCTGAGAGTAGGCAAAGACTGCTCTCCCCTGCCCAGCTTTAGACCTACAAGGCCTTGGCAGACCCAATGATACAGCTCAACATTTGCTGCTAGCTAGTAGCCATCTCCCCACAAACCATGAGATAAGTAGGTGTGCTGGTTTGAGGCTAATTAGAATATTTTAATAGAGAAAATTACACTATAGGCTGTGAAAGGAAAACATGGTGATGTCTAGCTCACTCAAATGCTTGCTGAAAAATTGTTTTGGGAAAAATAACAAAAATACAGATAAGTCAGTTGCTGTCTGCCTCTTGCTGGGAGAGCAGCTTGGGTGGTCTAGCAGCTTCTGGCTCTGGCTCCTCTGATTAATTTTCACTGACCACTTTTCTTCTAACGCACCTGGCTGATCCTCCTAATTTACCTTACACGTAAGGCAAACCTTGGGGTAAGGTACAAGAGTGGGGAGAAGGTGGAAGGGTGGTTGGGAGCCCCTCCTGGGGTCTCTGANGGGGGGAGGGGCAGGGAACTCCCAAACTGTCACAGTAGGGATGTACACTTTTCCCAGAGAGAGATGTATAGGGAGGAGAGGAGAGAAAGGAAAAGATCCTGGTATCAACCAGGCACTAGCTTTTTAAAGCTGTAATGCTGGAAAATGGAATAGAATAACAATGTTAAAATATCCTGGGACACTCAAATCTGTCCCCTAGGATGGGTTTTGGTCCCTGTAGTTTTCTGAGGGGAAATCTATGACAGGCTGGAACAGCCCTTGTTGGAAATGTGGTATACATTCACAGTGGGGCAAGAGGCACAACAGTCATGTAGCTAGTAATTTGCGATAAAAATCCACGTAATATTCAACTGGCAAGTGATCTCAATGAGAATGATAAGGTCTTAAAGATCTAGAGCTGATGTGAACTGCCAGATTACTCCCTTCAGATATGGAAAATTAAGTTGACACAGTATCTTCAACAGTTCAGGATACTATCTCTTTCACACTGACATTTTCTCTGTGGTTTTATGAATTTCTCTAGACAAAGAAATGTATCAGTACTTCATGGAGGGGCAGGATTCCCACTTGCAGTTGTGTAAAATTCCATCAGTATTCCACTTAGACATGACACCGATCAGCTTATTTCACTTCATATTTGAATTTTAAGTGATTTTTTTCCCCTTTCTTTTACATTTACATTAGTATTAATTCATTGAGAAGTCTCTGAAGAAACCTTGTAACAGTGCTGCATTGTTTGCAGTGGCAGGAAGGCAGGGCCAAGCTGCATCTCCGCTAGGAGCAGTTCTTCTAAGGAATTACTAAAAGGGAACAGAAGTGACGCATCTTAATGGACACTTAAAGTGCCAGCACAAGAGGAGCTGCTTGATTGGCTGCTGTGAGTTCTGTAATGTGCACATTACCATGACAATTTCAGTACTGTCAGCTATTAGCTACGTCACCTTCCTCTTGCTAAACAAACAAACTGCGGTCTTCACAAAGTGGAAGTAAATATGGATTTCACTGTAAACAGATTGGCCAGGCTGCTTTATATGGACTAAACTCTGACAAGGCCAAGGGCAAGTGTAGCTTTTGGCAGTGTTCCAGATGAATTTGGAATGAGGCAAAAAGAGCAGCTTTTAGGGGTCCCTGAGAGAATTGTTTCTTATAAGGAATTTGTTGAACTTTAACAAATTTTAGGTCTTCAATTTTAAGTCTATAAATGAAGACAGGAAAATCTAAGAATGAGACTTTCAGGTCACCCTTTGGAGAGTAACTCCAAACTCTTTTTGGCTTAGTTTAACTGAGTCCTGCACAGTCCTGACACTTCCAAAAGCTGAGGCATGTAATATTATAGTGCTTGTAATATTTTAAGTCATCTGCCTCGGGTGTTCTACCTTCTGTTGAGATAGTTTGTTTATAAGAAAATCAAAATCTTTTTCTACATAGAACATAGTTAAAGTGAGTAACAGTAACACCAACACCTTAGTACTCTTCTGCATGAGGGTTTCTTCCTCCCAGGGTGGACCTATTTTGGATAATTTCAAATACCAGTTGTTTCTATAAAGATGAGCTACTGAGCAGCAAGAACACAGGGGTGCAGAAACAATCGGCAAAGATAGGGAACTTCATTCTCTAGCATTGGAATTTCAGCTCTGCTTTCAGCAGTTAATTCTCAGACTGGAAAAGGCTAGGTGGGGTTTAACATGTGAAAGATAAAAAGCAGTAGTGTTAAATTTGACCTGCTATAGGCTCATAAAGGAGTCCATCTTGTGTCTTGTAAGCTTAGCTGTGTATTTCTCCTTTACTGTCAAATGCTGATAGAGTTGTACGTGAGGCAGACTATTGCATAGTTGTAACAAAATGCAGATAATTCCCCATGATTTTTTTTGCTAAACAAATATTTGTGTGGACACTATATAATGTGTATTTATACATATTGAGCATGTTATAAATCCACTTGTCTAACAATGTCTGATGGCTCCTTTTAACTCCTTCGAAGATTGATAGTTAATACTTTATCAGGGGCAGCACCCACATCCCACTACGTGGAGCCTGCAGTATGTGTTACATACCTGTAATAGTAAAACAAACAAATGAAAAAACACTGCATGACAGGAATAAATTCTCTCTCTTGGCATTTAAACATGACCATTATATTAAAATAATGGATTTGTTTAGTAAAGGGAGAAGCTGATGTAGGAAGAACTTGAAAGGTAGAGGAAGTGTGCGGGCTTGCTGGGGTTTTTGGTTTGCTTTGTTTTCCTCTCCACAGAGTGTTTAAACATTCCTATTCTGGATGCTGTCATCCACAGTCATAGGAGTGCTTTGATATCACCTGTTTTCAGATAGAATGTTACTAGCAAGAATACTTGCGGGGGGGCGGAATTACAGCAGCAGGTTGTGCAGATGTGGCATAGTTGTAAAGATATACTTGAAGTAAAACTTCTCTCATGGAAGATGGATGCTGATCCTTTTGCATGCTGAAACCTATGTGGCTTTGAGGAGGCTGGAAAGATGTGTGAAATGATATAACTTGCACGTTTCTTAAGGAAAAAATTAATTGCTGTTCCCTTTGTGAAGCTGCATTTGAAATCTCACTTCTGTACCACAGAGAAATTCTTCTTTTGCTGCCCCCATGCATGTCCAGGTGTAAATTGTTGTTCATCTCCTTTCCTAATCTCTAGGTCAGGACCAGTGCAAAACTGCTTTGGAAATAAAGTACAACATACTTTAAGTTGTTCTACTTGATAAGAAAACTGATCATATTGTGCCTTTGCTGTTAAAAGCACCATCTTGTGTTTGTTCTTCATTTTGATTGATGGTTTAGGTATAGGAACATCCACTCTTGTGACACTGTACTACTTCTTTCTTCACTTATCTGAGAATCTGTTCTGGGATACTATGGCCACATCTGCCATGTCCCTCGTTGTGCTGCAGTAAAGCAGAATACGGCTTGTGCTTTTAGCTTCAGTGAACTTTATCACTCATTAATTGTCACAGACTTTAATCATTTGTTGATGGAAATTATTTTCAAATAATTCACTTCACATTAATAAGAGTATTAACAGTAAGCAGCTGAACTTCACTGACAAACCTAAGAGTGCAAGTGTTTCTTGATAGAGACAGAGCTCTTCAGACAAGCAGTACTTGCAAATAGAGTTTCCTAAATGTATTTCAGGACTGTTTCATATGGCAAGACTCTGCTATGCTTATCCAGGAAGGGCTGCTTTGTATATCAATCAGCAGCTCTGTTTTGCCAAGGGAATAATAGAAGAGTGGAGCTTCAAACAAAAGAAAAATAGCAACAGTGGGAAACTGACTGCAAGCCATTTTAATTCAATGACAACCAAAGGAATGCTGAGATTCTATACTGGCATTTCCCATCAGATCCACATTAGTCCCCTTGCAACACTGGTCATAAATACTTTTTGCATTGCTTCAGTAATATTATTACACATCTGGGCTAAATATGATCAGTCTTAGGTTTTGCTGTTCCAAAGTATGCTGGTGCATTTGCATGAATGGATTGCACACAAGCTGGAAGGGAGAATGCTTCTGATCTCCTCCACATGTGGTAGGCTTTAAATTACTTGTGAGGGTGTTAGAAAGTTTTGTGTTAAGACTAACTGGAAGACATCTTATACTCCTGTTTCTTTTTTTTCTTAGCTCTTATTATTTTTGGTCTTGCAGAGTGGTGTCTTAATTAAAACATTCTGCCTTCTGAAGCCTGTTGGTTAATTGAGTTTTCAGATGGAAAAAAAAATCAAATAAAATGGAATGAGAAAAGTCTGTTGGAAATTTTTTGTTTTGTTTTGATGCTTGACTAGAGCCATTTGCTTTTAATATTGCCTTGATACTGAAATGATTAAGGCTAATTGTTTTGTGGGGATTTTTAGCTATACATGATAAAAATACTGTTCTAATAATATAAAACCATCGAATTAGGGATTTTTACTGAAATGCCAGCTGCAGTCTAAAGATGACTTGATGTGGTAATGTCGATATTTTGGGTTTAGATTGAAACTTAGGGGAATTTACCTTAATAGTTGAGTTTTATTCTTATTGTCTTTTGAATATTTTTACCCAATTTCTTTGAACACTTAATTAGCATCAGCAGCATGGTAATAGCAGTTAAAGCACTGTAACTGATAGATTATGCTATGCACAAATGTGGTCTGGTTGACCTTTTTTACAGGAGCAAGATTTATCTGGTCAGTTGTAACAGGTAAAGAAGATGCCCCTTTATGTTTTGCCTTTCCATTCTTACCTGTCTTGTGAGAAGATGCCTGTGCCAGTGAGATGGATCAAATCATAGAATGGTAAGGTTGAAAGGGACCTCAAGGGTCATCCAGTTCCAACCCCCTGCCATAGGCAGGGACACCTCCCACTAGTACAGGTCACTCAACGCCTCCTCCAACCTGGCCTTGAACACCTACAGGGAGGGAGCAGACACAACCTCCCTGGGCAACCTGTTCCAGTGTCTCACCACCTTCACTGGAAAGAACTTCCTCCTAACATCCAGTCTAAATCTCCCCTCTGTCAGTTTAAACCCATTGCTCCTTGTCCTGTCATTGCAAGACCTTGTAAATAGTCCCTCCCCAGCATTCCTGTAGGCCCCCTTCAGATACTGGAAGGCTACTATAAAGTCTCCTCAAAACCTTCTCTTCTCCAGGCTGAAGAACCCCAACTCTCTGTCTGTCCTCATAGGAGAGCTGCTCCAGCCCTCTGATCATCTTTGTGGCCTCCTCTGGACCCGCTCCAACAGTTCCATGTCCTTCCTGTGCTGGCGGCTCCAGAACTGCACACAGTACTCCAGGTGGAGTCTGACAAGAGCAAAGGGGCAGCATCCCCTCCCCTGCCCTGCTGGCCATGCTGCTCTTGATGCAGCCCAGGACTCGATTGCTGTCTGGGCTGCAGGCACACAGTGTAGGCTCATGTTGAGCTTTTCATCAACCCAGACTCCAAGGTCCTTTTCCTCAGGGCTGCTCTCCAGCCATTCACCACCCAGCCTGGATTTGTGCTTGGGATTGTGCCTACCCAGGTGCAGGACCTTACACTTGGCCTTGTTGAATTTCATGAGGTTGGCCTGGGCCCACCTCTGCAGCCTGTCCAGGTCCCTCTGGATGGATCCCTGCCCTCTAGCAAGTCGACTGTGCCACACAGCTTGGGGTCATCCTGAAGCTTATGCCTGAAATATTTCAGGGCACTCTTCTCAACCTCTTGTTACAGCTGGGAGTGGGTTGTCCAGTGGTGTAGACCCTAGCCAAAGAGGACATGAAGGAGAAGAGGTCAGAATGGGGAGGAGCTGTCTTTCTTCCAACCTTCTTGCAGCTCTTTGGTTTATTTGGAGCAGTATCTCCCTGGGAAACCAAGTATGTGCCTATGTCTCTTTAAGTTTCTTACCTGCTGGCTTTTCAGCTCTGTTACTCCTCCATGACTTTACTGAAACAGGATGCACTAATGCCCCGGGGCTTCCATGAGAATGTAAATACATGACAAAGTAGTACTCCATCCAGAAATCCTTCCAAGTTACATCATTACCAAGTCCTAACTGCCTCAGAGTCATGAGATGTGCTTTTAATCAAACCAGTTTCTCGGCAATGCCTATAAACTTGTGCTAGTGGGGTCAGGTAGTTTTTGGCACTGAAGCTGATCTTTCTTCTGCTGATGTGAAGTGTAGGTGGAACAGATCAACAGCTTTCCACAAATGCTGTAGGCATGTTGCAGTTAGCTGACTTCCCTTCTAAACTGTTAGATGCTGGGTAGAGAAGCTGGGGGTGTTGTAGGCAAAATACTTGGCAGACCTAGAAATCAGAAGAATTCTTTCAAAAACTGTGGGGGGAAAAAAAGAGATACAACTGTCTGTGTTATTTAGACTACCTTCATTTTCCACTGCGTAATAATCACTAAGTCCAGACTAAGTTGCTAGAGGGAAATGTTGCATGTTCTATTAACATTTCACCTCTGAGAACAGGTAGTTCATCTGCTAGATTTAACCTTTACAGCTGTTTGATCTCACTTCTGATCCTGCTGAAAAAAACTCCCTGAATTCTTTTTTTAATACTGTACCTTAAATTTATTAGAGAATCAGGGCTAGACAGAACATAATTATCTCAACAACTGGTCTGATTTTTGCAGCAACTTCTACTACTCTTCTGGCTGATACTAGAGGTACATTTTGCCCCCTCTTCAATACTTAATAGTGTAAATCTATCTGGCTTTCAGTATCAGTGAACTGTTCAACCAACACACTACACCTGCAAATAAAATACCATCTTATCATACTCTAAGCAAGTTTTTTAGCACTAAGCATGTTGCTAGGAAAGTGATTGCAGTGCTGTGGTAGCAGCAATAAAAGTTTAACAGGAGTCACCCCAATGAAATTTGTTCTGTGGAGCTGTTGCTGTATTTGTATTCTGGAATTGCATTTGATAACATGATGATCATCATCTCAGTCTTCTCATTAATCTGTGTGTGTAGACCTCTGAGTCGATCAACAGATCCACTCAGCTTGTAAGCTAGATAGCTGGCACTCCTTCAGAGCAACAGAGAGCTCCTGTAAGCAAGCTAATTATTACCTTGCCATGGTTCGAGTGAGGCTGTAGGAAACCTGTCTGTGAACAGCATTTCTGGGGAGGCTTTGTTCTGTGCTGCTGTATTAGTGGTGCTCTGGGGCATGTTACCTGGCATGAAGACAGACTCTGGTGGTGCTGGAGATCACGCTGGAAAGCTCAATACAAACAGAGTGGAGAGTGGTCTTCAAAGTAGCATTGAGGTTGCTTATGAGAGATTATGAACTTGTCCAAAAAGGCTCTAAGTGATAGATGTTAATCTAGAACCAATGCACTTTACAGGATGGAAGTGCTGAGTTAGACATGAACAAACCCTTCAAAATGCCTTAAAATATGAGAGTGCAAGGGGGTTTAAAAAATAAATGAATCAGTACTGAATGTAAAGAGAAATGGGTGGCAGGGAAGAAATTTGTGAATATTTATCTGTCATTCTAGAAAGTGAGTGTGTTCTAGAAAAAAGAGCAGGGTGTCCACCAACAGAAGCTGTTGCAAAATGCAGCTAAAACAGGTGGTAAGTGCGAAGATACCAATACAAAAGTTGCTTGTTCATTGCTTGCTATCTGAACTGAGACTGAAAATATTAGTATTAAAATCCTCTTCACTGTAAGATTATATCAGCAGCAGACAAAAATCACAAGTGAAAGAACAAAATAGGCAAAAAAATTTTGGGTGTGGAGTGCAAGAGTTTCATACATCTGTGCCCAGCCCGAGGCACCAGCTTGTGAATCACCTGGGTTCAGCAAATTGTGGCTGTTCCCTGCAGTGGGAGAATGGCTGTAGAAAGGTCTGGTTAAGGGAACTGCTGTGTGTGGAGGCTGTGTCAGTACTGGCTGGTGCCTGGCTGTTGTGGTTGTGCACACTGGGGCTCAGATGTGTCTCCAGCTTTTGGAGCAGTTGTACGAGGAGCTCAGTGTGGTTTTAGTGCCATGCCCTGATGATCCCTTGCTTGTGTAGCGTTTAAAGTTTGGGAGTGTTCGGATGCAGGTCTCAATGAGCACTGGTTCTTAGTTTTCACCTGCAAATCCAAAAGGTTTTGGGGCATCTTGCTATTAAAGCATTTGTTTCTTTCTAGTCCAGCTAGATTCCAACAGAAGTTTCTAGATATTTCTTCCTTTTGACTTCATTTAATCGCGGACTTCTTGAATTGTAGGACTGAAAAGTCAGTCTGTCTTGACTGGAAGAGAGTAATAGAAAATGATGATGATTCCTACTGCCAAGATGTGATGCTGTGGAATGACTCAATAATTGACCAGAAAACATGTGGCGAATGATAAATCTTTAAAAATTAAAATCTCTGAAAACTGCTTTTAAAACTTTGGCTGGAAAGTTCTTCCCTTGTGTATTTATGCAAGGAAAATTTTTTACAGTTCTGTACTCTGTTTCTCAAAGCAAAAATGAAGTGGATCATGGCATGGTGGGAAGGAAATAACTTCATTAAATAATTGAGTATTTGTGCTGGTTTGAGGCTAATTGGAATATTTTAATGGAGAAAATTATAGGCTGTGAAAGGAAAACAATGGTGATGTCTACTTCACTCAGACGCTTGCTGAGATGTTTAAGAATAAGTACTCAAAACATAGATAAGTCAGTCTCTCTGGGCGCAGCATCTTGGGTGGTATAGCTTCTAGCCTTCTCTCTGCTGAGTAATCTCACTAACCACTTTTTTTTCTAAATACCTTGGCCGATCCTCCCCATTCACCTTGCGTGTAAGGCAAACCTTGGGGTAAGGTATATAGGGGTGGGGAGAAGGCAGAAAGGTGGTTGGGAGCCCCTCCTGGGGTCTCTGATTTCTGGGAGGGGAGTTGTGTTGCTGTATTACCTTTAACTTGTATATTTCTGTAAATATTCCTGTATATAGTGTATATATCTGCTTGTATATTGTGCTAAACTGTAAATAGAGCTTCATCTCTTAACTTCCAATCAACTGAACCTAGTCTGGGTCATTTTACAAAGTGTGGGGGGCAGGGAACTCCCAAACCATCACAGTATGCAACCATTTCTTCATGGTTGTTCTTGTTTACTCACCTGTTGTTACCGAGGTGAATACTGGAATCACCATTTGGAGACAAGGAGCGTGGGAGAAGAAACTATTTGCCTTGGCTGGTGCTTTATGTAGCAATAGGCCCAGTGATGGATGTTCTGGGAAACTTTTGTGACTATAGAGATAGGCAAGGCAGGACGCAAAACAGAGGTAACAAGTTAAATCTGACATGAGACGAATGTCATGTTCCTTCAGGACTTGGCGAATGCCGTGACAATTTGTCATTTCTGATTATTGGCACAGCTAGTGTTTACAAAATGCAATCTTTCAGCTGCAGGTTCACATTATACCTTAGGGCATGTTACCAGCCTAGCAGAAAGCACTCTGAATTACCCTTCAAAGCTGTTCCTCTTCACAGCCAGACAAGGCGGCAATGCTCATATAAAGCCTTTCCTGTCATTTTTAGGTTTTGGGCCACTGTCTTGTTTCCCACTGCGAAGTACAGGCCATGAATCTATGGGGCATGGGGAAAAATTGCTTACAGGAAAATGAGGTTGCAGAACTGCATCCCTGTCTCCTGCCCTCCTGCTGTAAAGTTTTTCCATTTACCCTCAGATCTGTGCACCTGATAGAGAAAACCAGAGGGAGGACACTGCAGCACAGAGTTTGAAATCACAGCATCTTGAAAGTGTACTCAGTGTTACTGAAAAGTTGTTAAATGGGTAATTCTCCAGAGAGAAGTTACCACCTCTGTGAAGTGTTGTCATAGCATGTTCAGTTTTGTGCACCTCAGTACAAGAGGGATATGGAGGTGCTGGAGTGAGTGCGGAGGAAAAAAATGAAGCTGGGGAAGGGGCCAGAGAATAGATCTGATGAAGAGTGACTGAAGGAGCTGGGGCTGTTAAGTTTGAAATAGAGGAGGCTGAGGGACACCTTGTTGCTGTCTGCAACTACCTGAAAGGAGGTTGTGGAGAGGTTGGTGCTGGTCTCTTCTTGTAAGTAGTTAGTGATAGAACAAGAAGGAATGGCTTCAAACTGTGACTGAGTAGGTTTAGATGGGATATTAGGGGGAAAAAAAATCAGATGAAGAATGGTCATGCAAAGGAATGGGATGCCCAAAGAGGTGGTTGAGTTACCAACCCTGGATGTGTTTAAAGCTTGTTTGGATGTGATGCTTGGGGATATGATTTATGGTGAACCTTGTAGAGTAGGGATATTGGTTGGACTTGGTGATCCTGAGGGGCTTTTCCAACCTGAGTGTTTCTGTGATTGAGACAGTAAGCAAGCTTGTGTTGAGTTGCAGTCCTTGCTCAGGAAAGGCTGCAGTCTGCTGCATGTACTCTAGTTAATTGGTATGTGCAGCTAGATGTTCTTTTCAGAAGACTTTGCTCTGTGTTCAGTGAGCATTAGACCAAACATCAGTTTCTGAAGAGACCTGTGATTGCAACAGTGCTGTATACTTGGCAATCCTTGGAAATGCTACAGTCACTTCCCTTTCCTCTGAAGTTGTAGGTTCCTAAACATTCTCATCTGCCTTCTCACTGGTGATAACCATCTCTGCTCTTAACATTTGTTTAAGTTAGTAGTCTGCAGCACCAAGTTCTGGATATTACTTCATTGCTACATCTCAAGTGAGACTGCCTGTAATTTATTTAGGACTTAAAAGCAGAAATATCTGGAGTAAATACAAAAGTACAAAATGGGGAGAACTTGAGAGAAAAACCTTGAAAATTAGTCCTTGAAGGCTTTTGATTATAAAATGTGGAGGCATTAGACAGTCTCATTTGCCACCCATCTGTACAGAAAAGATGAGGCTATGCTATTCTTACAGGGTTTTTTTTTTTTACTGCCTCTAATTATAGACAAATTTTTACCTAGTTTAGACCTAATGTGAAATCTGCACTGTTATATTACATTTATCATCACCTAGACACTAAGTGAATGTAGAACTGATGTAAAAAAAAGCAGAACAGCAACAGAATATGAATTTCATCCCTTTCATCAAGAAAGTAGGCCAAGACAGCGAAGTAAAAATGCTTGAGTTGTCAGCTCTCTCTGAAACAAAACAAACAAACAACAAAAACCAAACCAAAAAGCCTCCAGACCATCTGTCCAGGATGAGTTGTTTTTTTTCAGGGAGCCTCAATAGGTCATCAGTTTCCAAGGCTGGATACAAGTAATTACTGTAGTGGTTATATAAGGCTACATTTTTCTTTCACCAAATTTAATGTTTGAAAGTTTTTGTTTTGATTTCTTTTATTCATTTACTTATTTTATATGCCTATTTCATAAAAGGAAAGAATGAAAGAGTATTCTGCCCATTTGGGTATTTTCAAGTCTTTCATCTGTCTTAACAGTAACTTGTGGTGATTAATGTGAGCAAATGCTTTTTAGTGTTGTCTGCCAGTGGAAGGTATAACTGAGCTCGCTCAAGTGCTGTTAATGAAAATGGCAAAAACAGTGGTTTGTTATTGCTACTTGCCATTAGGTAGTGGTTTATGAATCAGGTGATCTGGTGAATACAATGTTGTCATTCATCTGGTAAGACAAGGTAAAAATTAAGATGAAAGATCTCTACTGGTTAACAATAAATCTAGTTTGGCAAAAGGACCCTTTAACTTTTTTTAAAAAACCCAAAAAAACAACAAAACAACTCAAAACCAAAAACCCAAACCAAACACTCCCCACCCCAACAACAATCAAAAAACCTCCAGACCAACCCAAGCAAACAAAACCAATAACAAACCACCGCCAAATGCAACACTTCCCAACCAAAACAAACAAAAAGCAAAAAAAACTCTCTAACCTTTTAGTTACTTTATATAAGAGTTAATAACCTATCAGTAAGGGTTGCTAGACTCATAACACTTAAACATTTCATGTTATAAAAGTGTTTGTGAGTCCCTTTATGACTTCTGAGCATTCTGAGATTATCTTGGAGTGGTTTTCCTCCTTCTGGATACTAATCTTTTTGCATTGAGAAGTTCTGTTTATCAGCACAGGCAGTGACCAGCCTCTTTGTGCAACCCCTCCAGAAGACTGTATGCTAATACTGTTTGGAGATGGAGAGTTGTTATCCTTGGTCATTATAAATTTATTGCACTCAGAGACCAATATCTAGCACAGGTTTGCTTCCTGCAGGAATTGTTTTTTAACAGTTTTAGTTTTTCTTTGCTGTGAGGTTGTGGCATCTGTAGGACCAATGAAGCAAAAGGACAATGCATTGTATGTACAGCAGAAGTTAACAGCAGCGAAGTCACAGAATTGTCAGGGTTGGAAGGGACCTCAAGGATTATCCAGTTCCAGTCTCCCTACAGTGGGCAGGGGCACCTCACACTAGACCAGGTCGCTCAATACCACATCCAGCCTGGCCTTAAAAACTCCCAGGGATGAGGCTTCTACCACATCCCTGGGCAACCTCTTCCAGTGTCTCACTACCCTCATGATGAAGAACTTCTTCATAACATGCAATCTGAATCTACCCACTTCTCATTTTGCTCCATTCCCTCCCAGTGCTATCACTACCTGACACCATAAAAACTTTCTCCCCAGCTTTTCTGCAGTCCCTTTCAAATACTGAAAGGCCACAGTAAGGCCTCCTCTTCTTGGAGAAAAAAAAAACCCCTGAATTATTCACAGAATCACAGAATGCATTCTGGTTTTCACTAGATTTTAGGGGTTTATTGAGAGGAGAACAAAAGCATGACTCTTGCAAAAATGAAAAAGAATAGAGAAAACAAAGGAAAGGGGGAAGATAGTGTCTCATCAACTATAACATCAGCAAAACAGTGGAGCAGGTTAGCAATAAACTTGTCTATTTCCTAATATTTCCTATCTAGTATGTATCTTAAACACCTTCATGTCAGAAGAAATCTTTCTAAATTTTCAACCACTTCAATTTATTCTGGAATTGTTGCCATTAGTTTGAACAATGTGTTTGAGGTTTTGATAGAAGTTTGATTCGAGAAATCGTGGATAAGAATCTCTTTCCATGTGCATATAAATTATTTTCTGTGCTTCATCAAAACAGGCCTCTGTTGGTTTTCTCATGTTCCTTATAATCATTCTTCTCACAGGACTGTCAATGTTAACCTGAAACACAAAATGGCATTACTAGAGTATTACTGAGCATAAGCAAAGGAAAGGCAAGAAAGATTCAATTTAAGGGACCTGTCCTAAATGCTTTTTATTTGTATGTTTTTATATAGCTTCTAACCTAAAATTACCACATAACCAAAATTGTAGCAGAGTGGGTTTCTCTTTACAGTGCTAGAAAATCCCATCTTACTAACTGACCAGTTTATTCCTCTCTTGGTATTTTAGTAAGAGGTGTTCTAATGACTGGATGGGGAGCTTGCTGCCTTGGGAGATAGAAACCTGAAGGGCTAAAATCTAAATTTCCCAGTCTGCCCTACATCCCTAAAGGAAGTTTAAGCCAGATTAAACCTTGTTTAGGAAAAGTTTGGTTTCCTCAGGCTCTTCTGCTGCAGCCCAGAGTTTATTAGCAGACAAGCAGAAGCTCTGTAGGTGTGTAAGAGTAGAAAAGTCTAGTGATTAAAAAAGAAAAACAAACCCCAGATTAAATGGAAACTTGATAATCCATTGGTTTGTGATGAATTGCATTACTCTTATTCAGCTTGGCTTTGTTAGTGTTGAGGAGAGTTGTAAAGATGCAAAGTTAACACTGATGTCTTCCAGAGGATCTATTTGAGCTGCACTTGTAAAATACTGCTAAAATTTGAATACAAAGTGTTTAAAGCCCATGTGAGCATCCACCTTTTTAAAGTGATACCTTTATTTTTTATGTGAATATCAAGAAAACATGAAGTGTGTCCTGAAGACCTAGAAACCAGAGAGTCAATAGATAGATCCAAGTAAGTGTTAGTTCAGAAAATATGATTACATGTCTTGTCTTGAACTGTCCTGATATAAGTCTCTCTGAGTAATTTGTAGATGGTAATACTAATACTTCTCTTCTGGAAATGCGAATGTCTCACTGAGTTGCCTATAGCTGCACAGGCTAAAAATAAAACAAATTAGCAAAAGGCAGAAAAATGCATTGTCTTGCCAATTGCCACTTGAAGCCAACAGAGGGAGGTTTCAAATTTCTGCAAGTTTTTAATTAGTGGGAGTGGTTTAGTCATTTAAAGCAATGGCTGCTGTTGGACAGCATTTGGGAATCCAGCTGAGTTGGTTTTGGCTTGCCCTTCAGTGTCCCCAGGGTGGCTACATTTTGAGACTTTATGTTAGTTTTATTGTTTATGCATAAACTAGAAAATAATCTAGCAAGTTTTTCCAGTATGTCTGTCTGGCAGAGGCAGTAAAAGGCAGTATTAGCTTATTTTTATAAGGAGAGCAATAAGCAGGAATAGTTAGAGGTTATAAAGCATGACCGACCAAGCAAGAATGACTATTTCTGTATAGCCACGTTTTTAAAAAAAAAAATCACACTCAAATATTTTACATAAAGATCTCTTCTGTTTTCCCTAAATCTTGTGCTGATAGAAGCAGACAATAATTAACCTGTCTTGGAACCTTTCTTTTAGGCCGTTTTACACAGGAGACAGCACTATGTGGCATTTGCTTTTCTGATGAAATTGTTGGGAGACTTGCTAGAAAAAGTCTGCTTTTATAGCTATAGGAGGCTGTCGTTATTAGTCTGAAGGAACACAAGAGAAATATGGACTGCCAGAGCAGGTCTCAAGAAGGGCCACAGAGATGATCCAAAGGAGCACCTCTCCTACAAAGACAGAATGAAAGAATTTGGGCTCTTCAGACTGGAGAAGAGAAGGCGCTGGAAAGACCTTATTTCATTTCAGTATCTGAAGGGGACCTACAGAAAGACTGGGAAAGGACTGTTTAGAAGGTGATGGGACAAAGGACAATAGTTTTAATCTAGAACAGGGTAGACTTCAGTTACATATAAGGAGGAAGTTCTTCACAATGAGATTTGTAAAATAGTGGAACAGGTTGCCCAGGGATGTGATTGAGGCCCCCATCCCAGGAGATGTTGAGATTCAGACTTACTGTGGCCCTGGACAGCCTGATCTAGTTGGAAGTGTCCCTGCACCCTGCAGTGGGGTTGAACAAGGTGACTTTTGAGGGTCCCTTCCAACTCTATCCAGTCTCTGGGTAGCACTTTTACTTTTTTCATTTGTACTATCAGTACAGCATAAATCCATTGAAGCAATGTTAGTGGCCTCTGGATCAGATGAAAAGAACAACAGAACAGATCCAAGAACTTGATTCTTAAATCTAGTGGTGTTTTTTTACTTCTGTCTTTGGGAAATATAGTTGAAAGATTTACCTATAGACAGGATGAAGGCAAGCAGTAAAATACTGAGTGCAAAAGAGTTTGGGGAGCATGAATAGCAATATGTTTTGCTCCCTTTAGGAAAAGAGGTGCTAGTGGGTAGTTGTAGCTTACAAAAAAGCAACATTACACATTTCTTTCTATTAGAGGAAATGTAGCTCCTGCTATTTTGTCACCTCCTTGGGAGCCTGGGGTTGAATGTAACCAGCGAAAAGTTTCCTGGCCATGGAAATTCTTTTCCTCTGTGAAGTGATCTTCTTATAAGCTTCACAAGCAAGCCAGAATTCCATGTTTTCATCACTGTGCTCTGTCTTCAAGTACATCTTGTAGATCATTGGCCCATCTGTAAATATTTCAGAATCCAAATTTATGTACCACGTATATGTGCATCACCATTGGAGTCCTTTGAAGGCAACAGGGACATTTACAAGGGAGTATAATTCTTGAGTGTATACCAGTAAGTATTCCTACTAGATTATGCTGAAGTAGTGGATTAAACACACCTAACTCACCTCAGAGCCCTATGCCTCAACATTGCATTTTCTTGCATGCACAGAGCTCCCTTTAACCTCAACCACATTTCACTGTGCAGACACAGAGCTGAAAACTTTGTTCCTGGTCACTGTGAACACTTTCAAGCATATTGAAAGACTGACAGCTGTTTTAAAATTCCAGTTCTAATGTTCTGCAGAAGATATCTCCAAATTATCAAATAGTCATGAGTTAAAAAAGAAATGAACAAAAAAATCCCAACCTTTATTTTCTTGATTCAAGGATCTGGGGAAAGAGCAATTAGCAAAACAAACAAACAAAAACCCCAAACAAGCAAACCCCCAAAAACCCAAACAAAACAACAAAACCACTTTTTTTTTTTTCTTCAGGATGTTGTAATTGACACAAGTAGTTAGAGGAATTATTCTATTTAGTAAATAAGTGGCTCTGTACCTGAGGATGTCTTTGAAATACTCAGCAATCGAGCTTTGACTGCAGTAATAAAAGGACCTTGGCAAAGTTGAAATTGCAGAAACCTTCTATTTGTATTGTTAGGCTGAGTTTGTGCGGAAGGAGGTGAAAGAGTTGCTGAAATGCTTCTAGCAGTGAGAACATTTATGAGGCTTCACCCAGTACTAGCACTTGAGCAAAAATGGTAATTGCAGCTCTGAAATGTACTTTCAGGCTAAAAGCTAAGATAGTCAAATACTTTGCCTGCTTACATAAAGAGCTGCAAAACCACCAACTTTAGAGTTTGTCTTTGCCTGTGAGCACACCTTAGCATCTTTCAATGGACCACTCACTGGATAAGGAATTGCCTGGATGGTCACATGCAGAGAGTAGCAATCAATGGCACAATGTCCACCTGGAGACCAGTGCCAAGTGGTGTCCCTCAGGGGTCGGTGCTGGGACCAGTGCTGTTTAACATCTTTATCCGTGACGTGGACAGAGGAATAGAGTACAGCCTTAGCAAGTTTTCAGATGACACCAAGCTGTGTGGCACAGTCGACTTGCTAGAGGGCAGGGATCCATCCAGAGGGACCTGGACAGGCTGGAGAGGTGGGCCCAGGCCAACCTCATGGAATTCAATAAGGCCAAATGTAAGGTCCTGCACCTGGATAGGCACAATCCCGAGCACAAATCCAGGCTGGGTGGTGAATGGCTGGAGAGCAGCCCTGAGGAAAAGGACCTTGGAGTCTGGGTTGATGAAAAGCTCAACATGAGCCTACACTGTGTGCATGCAGCCCAAACAGCAACCGAGTCCTGGACTGCATCAAGAGCAGCGTGGCCAGCAGGGCAGGGGAGGGGATTCTGCCCTTTTACTCTGCTCTTCTNAGTAATGCTGAGGAAGGATTATTTACAAGGTCTTGCAATGACAGGACAAGGAGCAATGGGTTTAAACTGGCAGAGGGGAGATTTAGACTAGATGTTAGAAGGAAGCCCTTTGTAGAGCCCAGGGAGGTTGTGGCTGCTCCCTCCCTGTAGGTGTTCAAGGCCAGGTTGGAGGAGGCGTTGAGTGACCTGTACTAGTGGGAGGTGTCCCTGCCTATGGCAGGGGGTTGGAACTAGATGATCTTGGAGGTCCCTTCCAACTTTACCATTCTATGTAATTAACCATTTAAACAAAATAAAAACCAATGAACAGTGCCATCTAAGTGCAGTCTCAGTACTTTCTTTGCAAACTATAACCCACCAAATCTCTTTCTGTGTTGTCGTTGCAGAATTTGTCTGCCATTCATTTTGCTGTTTGTAGTTTGTAGTTTGAAAATAATGAAATAATGTCAAGTCCTTAAGAATATTTTTAGAGTTTACTGCTGTGATTTTAACTCTAAATTATTTTGTTAATTTTTTTTTTTTAAAGTAACTCAGCAGTGATTTTCCAGGCTATATGGGTAATGAGGGAGAGCTTCCAGCTGGGAATGAGGCAAGGGGATGATGAAGTGGAAATGGCCAGATGTGTTAATGCAGATAAAGTTCTTCCCATACCCAAGGTGAGGGTCTGATGGTGGTAGTTTGAGGCTAGTTGCCTCAAAGAACCCCAAAGCTGAAGACCTCCAGAGAAGTCCAGAAGGTGGACTGGAAGTGTATTTCTTACCCATAAGTCCTGCATCCCTATAAAACTGGCTGCGAATTCTGTTTTCCTGCCTTTTCCCTGCCTCTCTCCTCCGGGGTGGGGGGCGGGGGGGAGGACTCCTCTCTCCTGCGAGAATGCACAGGCTCTTACTTCCTGTAAGAGGAGCAGAGGTCTGGTCAGCCTCAGCAATGGTGTCAAATAGGCCTGGAGCAGCTTAATTGAGACCTGTAACTGCCAGGCATCATTATTGCTGTGTCACAGGTTTTGGTGTGGGGGTAGAGAGGCATGGCAGAGGGGAGTGCATATGATGGCTTTGGTGTGTTGACCTGAACTACAGGAAGGTTTTGTGTGAAGCTTTAGCCCAAGTGAAGCATAGCAGAGATGTACTGTGGATTTTTGTGTTTTATATCCTTTATATGCTTATGTTGTATGTAGTTGTGAGTAGCCTTTCCATTTAAACTTTCCAATCCTGTGTGTGAAGCGTTTTACCTCTTTTATAAGAGCATCTGTCTTGCTTTAAACTAGAACACTGAGTTACATTCTGTGGCATTAGATTGTATAGAAGTACCATTAGGTATGGTATAGTAGCTTTGTCACACATGAGATTTCCCAGTTCAACTTTCCTTTTGCTTTCCTGTAAAATATACTGCTATTCTGTGCTCCAGGTGGGGATGTGGCAGAAAAATGTGCCCCTATGACACAGTCCTTTTAAAAGAAAACTTGCACATGTGCCTGCAGAAATGACAAAATTGGGAAAGGATTTTCACACAATCACAGAACCTAAGAGGCTGGAAGGGACCTCCAGAGATTGAGTTGCAACACCTACTGCCAAACCAGGATCACCCAGGGTAGTCTGCACAGGAACGCATTGAGGTGGGTTTTGAAAGTCTCCAAAGAAGGAGACTCCACAACTCCCCTGGGCAACCTGTTCCAGGTCTTTGTCACCCTCACTCTAAGGAAATTTCTTCTCATGTTGCAGTGAAACTTCCTACGTTCAAGTGTTTGTAGTTCTTTGTCTTATTGCTGTGGGCTGTTTCGAGCATGATGTATTTATTTTCAGTGTGATGTGAGCTAAGCGTGTCAGAAGGTTGTTTTTCATTTGTTGCCTGTAAGACAACATCCACTACACCACATGTTTTACTGGTCTTGCTTCATGGGAATGTTTTTCAGTAATCCATATGGAAAACAAGCATAGAATTACTTACGTTTACTTGTAATCAGCTTTTTGAAAGACTGAGACCATTCTAGCACTTCCTCCAAAGACACCCTTTAAGGGAAAGAAAAAAAACCAACAACTTATTGTAGGATGAGCTGTGGTTCAAAGTATTAAAAAAAAAATTACACTACTGATTATCTGTCCTCTAAGTAAGAGCTGTAAGAAACTCATGCTTTAAATTTTTTTTTTTCTGTCTTTTGGATTTTGTGCTTATTATGCCGAAGCAAATAGACTTCTTGTTGTAGTACATCTTGGTCTCAAGGTGCTCTCATGTAATCCTCTAGAAATTACATGAATTTATTTAAATTGTGCTTAGTTGAAGCACGGGTACTGGCTTTCTAGATAACAACTTTGGGACAGGAATCATTATACAGCCTATGAGAAGTTGATATTTGTATTTGGTAGCAGTCAGAACTAGCTCAAGTTCTTACTGTGATATTTAAAGGCTTTTAAACATCAAAGTTGATCGATCAGCTGAGAGCTTACTACAAGCTCTGAACATGAGGTGAAGAATGAAATGGTAGTACAGTCTTAGCTTTGAAGTGACTTCCATCTCTCCCCAGTTGTTTATGATGCAGTATGACTCATTATTACTAATCTATGGAGTTCTTGGAGGTGACTGAAATTGGATTTTTTTTTATTTCACATTTGCTCTTCTTAAGCAATAAATTCATAAGGTTATAAGACTACTGTTTCTGGGAAAGAGTGCAGGATTAGTGAGATGAGAGACTAAACAGTTTAAGGAAAAACAAATGTTCAGGAGACAATAACTGTTTAAGTGCATGTAGGTCAACACACAGCAACTGACTTTAAAGCATTGCAGTAATGGGACATCAATGCTGGTAACTTGGGAAAAATGTTTAAGTTAGTAGAAGAAAACACAAGGGATGTGTTCCAGTGGGCGTTTGCTCCTGTGCATCAGCCAAACCTAGGAGGAGGAGATCTCTTTTGAGTACTTTGTTTTCATATGACAACGGCTACCTAGTATGACAGAAATGTTATTTAAATGAAAAACAAAGTTTGCCTTGGTGTGGGTGCAATGCAGTGCCTCAGATTTCTGCTGCATAACAACCATGAGTAGCTTTGTAGCCTTTTTAATCAACCATCACTCATCCATTTTTTACCATGTTATGATTCTCCTCTTCTCTGAATGAAAATACATGCTGTGGCTCACTGGTTATTTTGTTAGGCTTCCCTGGTCAGTCTGACTTGATCAGAGAAATTTTACTACTCTCAAACTGTGGTGTCAGTAACTCTCTAGTAACTTTCTTGCCAGTAAAAGATTGGTTTTTTCAGTTGTTTGTTTCCTTTTTAAGAAGAAGGCCTCCTCACTGTATAAGCATGAGGCATGTGGTTATGGGGAGTGGGAATCTAGTCTTTGAATCTGCTTTTTTTCCTTACAGACTGCCTGTGAGTCATAGTCACGGTTCCTGATGCAGATAATTTTCCACCTCTGTCAGCAACAGCACGTGCATACAGAGCAAGTGATAGTCTTGTCTGTCTCACTGAACATCATCAGTAGGGCTATCTTATTTCCATTCCCGATTAGTTGTCTTTACCTTTAATCTGCAAAGCAGAAAGAGTGCTGCCTGATGGAGCAACTGACACAGAAGAAAACCTTTTAACCTTATTACTTTCCTTTTTAAAATCAGGAAAATATGAAAACCTATAAGGAAAACAAGAACATGAGTTATTAGAATCAGTACTAATGCTGCTTTCGTAGCTGCTATGCTGATTAGGAATGTGACTGCATTTGCCAAGCATACATTACACTAAAAAAATTTAATATTTTCCAAAAATAGCTACGGCTTCAGAGCCAAAACTCCAATGTTTAAATTGGAAAGTGCTGTTTTAGTGTCTTGTGGGAGCTATTGTTCGCTTACTGCACTCTCTTCAGTATAAGTCACTTCCCTGGGCTCTACTGTCTGGGAGAGAATTCCTTGTCCAGGAGGGACTTGTGGAAATGCTGGCTGGATTTCTGCCACTTAACCTCACCCAGGTGGCAGTTTCTGCAGTCATCAGGCATGCCTCAGTGCTGCTGTGGAGCACACATTCTTCTCTAATTGATACATCAGTACCATATTTGATCTGATACTAGCTGGCAGACATGTTGAATGGAGACATCTCATCATCCCAAGGTGACATGCCACTCAAGTTCCTCACTCTGGTTGGCCTTCTCTGAGGCTGGTAGGACCTGAGGACTTGCATAAGGCAATGAACCAAGTCTCTTATGTACCTTATGTATTCAACACCTTCTAACAGCCTGGATAGTTTTAAAGACGTGATCTGAAATATTTGGCTTACAGATTCCACAGGGGGCCAAATATTGATATAATCCAGGACTTTGTTTAGTCTGTTGGCTGTTCAATACAAAGGACATTCCCACGGGGATATGCCACCAAAGAAACTCCAGTTTATGCTTTATGTAGTATAATGAAGGCTTTATGAAGGAGATGAGGTGGGGCAGCTGTGAAGATACTGCACTCTTGCATGGTCTTTAGCTTGCAAAGACAACTTCCGCTGTGAATTTTTCTCTCCTGCTTAGGTAGCTGCTTCTCCTGCAGAACATAATCTCATTGCTACTTACTTAGAACTGATGCTGTTTTCTTCTGCTCTGAATGTCTTGCAAAGCCAGCAAGTATTTGGACTCATTCTCCTAAAGATGGAAAATATGTGAATTTTAAACCTGCTCTGCTCGGTTTGGCTTTTCTTAAATTTCACTTACAATTCAGTCTGCATATAACACTGCAACCAGTTCTAGCAGCATTCTTATTTTATGTATCTAATCATTCTCTGAGTCATGGCTGAAGCATCAGACCAAAATACACTTTTGTGACATGCAAGAGCTTTAGAAAATATAATAAAATATTTATATATAAAACCAAAGCAAGTGGTCCAGTGATTATCTCTTAAGGAAAGGTAGAAGTGTTAATACTTTTCACAAATGGAGAAATAAAAGATTGCAAGTTTCAGCTTGACTCTAAGCAGAAAGAAACCAGTAATCTGTTTCCTGAAAGGTCAAAGTGACCTGGATCTGGGATCAGAGCTCCATATAAAGTAGACAATGCTGAGTAACTTGTTAAATGTCTGAGATTAACATTGCCACTTGTCCAGCAAAGTTTTTTGTGTCAATAAAAATACATATTAAACTCTCTTTCGTATAGAGATTATATCAGTAAGTAAGGGTGAGGGGGTCAAAGACATGCTTGTCTAAACTAACAAAAATTTTTAAAAAACCTTGTGACCTGGAGTATCTTCTTTTGCATTCAAGAGGTGCCAGATTCTTTGTGAAGTTTGTGTAGGAGAGTAGGTAAGTTTGTAAAGATCTGTCTGAAATCAAAACAGTAGTCTTAGACATGATTTATTTGAACTCCAGTTCCTTTCAGATTTGGGGTTGATTGACACATACTATTACTACAATTAGTATTTCCCTTCAGGCAGAAACACAGGACAAAGTTGTATTTCCCAGCATTGTGAACCTGTGAAATGATTGCATTTAACTTTCGTCTTATTTCCCTGGTTCCTCTGATGTGAATGTATATCCAATTTTGCATTAGACATTTCCTACAGGACAGTGCTACTTCATAACTCTGCCCAGCTGCTGCACTGCAGCTCCTGCTCCTTGCCCTCCAAATGGTCATGACCCACTTTCTACTTCTGTGGAATTCTCTGAACGGTGCTCTCTGCCTGGTTTCTTCCTTTATGCTTCCTTTTGTATTTCAGTAGTATTTACTCATCTTGCCTTCTGCCTAAATCAATCTCTTCAAACTACATGGTATTCCATATTTGAGATAAAATTATGCGTTTAAAGTATGGCATCTTGTTATCATTTTTTAATCTTATTTGAGACTCTTATCCAGTGCTCTGTCTTCTGAATTTTGCCATGCAATTGATGGTCTTTTATGCACTGAAATATAAATGAAGTACAGCTTTTGTGGTTTTGGTGGGGGCTTTTTTGTTTGTTTTTGTTGTTTGAAAACTGAAGAATCACAGAATGTCAGGGGCTGGAATGGACCTCAAAAGATCATCCAGTCCAACCTCCCTGAAGAGTAGGATCACCTATACCAGATCACACAGGAACACATCCAGGTGGGGTTTGAATATCTCCAGAGAGGGAGACTCCACAACCGCCTTGGGCAACCTATTGCAGTGTTCTGTCACCCTCACAGTGAAAAAATTCCTCCTCCTGTTTCTGTGGAACTTCCTATGCCTCAGCTTCCACCCATTGCCCATCCACTGAACAGGAGCTCCATCCTCTTGGCACTCACCCTTTACATATTTATAAACATAAGAGGGTTGTGTAGGTTTCCTATGACAGAGAAATACTCAAGAAATACTAGGTAAAGCAATATGAAGTTAACTAGTTCAGCTACTACCATCTATTAATTTTTTTTTTATTCAGGTGGTTGCTGCATGAAGTCACATTTGTATAAGGAAATGTTATTGTTCCAAGGAACCATTTTAATTTAGGGTAAAGTTTTCAAACAAATATTGTTCCAAAAGTCTTGCTGAACACACCCATTTTCCAAGCATACATCTAGGCATTAGTGGTTCTACTCCTTGTAGTAGAAGGATTTCCTAAAAGGTTGAAGAGCAGAGCGTACTGACTTCCTTTTCAGTGCTGCTATGGGATGCCTTCTTTCCACTGAAGCAAGCCTATGCTACATTAGTGTAACATTGCTGATTCCTGCTGGCAATTGCTTTAGTCCTAAAATAAGATTGGAATGGTACACAGAGCACCAACATCCTCTTGAGAAATCTGTGTCACTTTTGAACTGACAGCCTGTGACGTTACCTGTAATGGTGTCCTGTCTTCTATTGTTAATGGAAGTCTATCTGCATCTTAACTACTTTGTACAGCTTTGCATTGCTCAGCTAACTTGATTTTGAATCGTGGGAGCTGCTTTCAACTGCCACATGTAACATGGAGTATCTTTTCTATTTGCTTATTATAAGGCTTTATTGCTACAAGGTCTTTAACGTGCAGGATCTGTGTTTCCTGCAGGTCTTACAATCAAAAATAAAGTCATATAGTTACAACTCTCCCAGGTAAGGAATTGCCTATCTGGTAACAAATGAACCTAATTCCTGATCTGGAAAGGGCTGCTGTTATATTTCATGCAGGAAAAAACCAAAACAAACAAACAAACAAAACAAACAAAAAAAAAACAAACAAAAAAAAAAAAAAACCAACCAGGAACTTGGTAGATCAAAGAACAAGTTATCTCTGTTTTTCAAAGTACAACATGCATTTTTGACTTCTCAGCAACCTTATGCTGGTCCAGTGAATCTGTAAACTATTTAGTGCCACAGTTTTTAGTTTTCAGCAGAGCCTTCAAAGAGAAGGTACTCTATAGAAGTTGATTTATGAATTTACTTTTTCTGTCATCTTATCTAGCTTAGTTTGTACTAAGATTATTACCTCAAATTCACATATAGGGATACATTTGATTTTACATCATAAACATTTCTAACATTTTAATATTTCAAAGTACAAAACCTCATACTTACAGAAATTCTTCTTGGATTGTTTCCATTGGTCAAAACATTTCATTTAGCAGTTGTGTTTGTAGGGATAATTTTTCAAATTCCTTGACTTCTCTACTTCCATCATAGTTTTCTTTTGGTGCAGAAGATCTTTCTGCCCTTTAGCAGTATTTATGCTGCTCATGTGTTGTGCCTGACTCCTTTCTTATGCATACCATGGGCAAACAGTGGCTGTGGTTTCTATCAGAAAAAGTTCAGTTGGACTCTGATGCACCACTGATAGCAGCTGCTTGCTCTGAAATTATCTTACCATCTCTACTATCAGCTGTGTTTTACTTCACTGAAATCTTCCATGTATTGTCCAAGTTTTGTGGCTAATATTTTCCATCCCTTTAGATTTCACGTGAAGAACTTTGATAAAGACCACATTGGAACAAGACAAAAGGTGACAGTACCCTTGCACCAAGGGTACCAACTCCCATCTCCTTACAGACAGCATAATGAAGTGCTTGGTGCTGCCCTGGGAGAGCCTTTATTTTCTCCTCTGACCCATTAGTGTGAAACTTTTATATCCTTCTGCTTGGCTTTGTATTGCATACCATCTAAGTGCTGTTAGAAGAGAATCTTTGAACTTGTATGAGGGTCCTCTGTAATGTTTCTGATAATTTTGCCTAAGTTATGGCCTCATTTATAAACTGAGACTCAAGGTTCACTTACTCTTCTCTAGCTCACTATTTCAAAGTATCCATGCAGTGTAATGGTACTGGTGTTACTCTGTTCATGCCAGTCATAGACTAGGTTTTTTGTGATACTGAGTCTTTGGGAGCAAGCATTACCTCAACTAAATTAGTAAATTAATCACAGGAGGGAGAGAGGTGTGGGAATCTTTTTATGAGGATTTTTCCTTCCTGAGCTGTGGTCCCTGGGATCAGCCGCTGTCTAAAAGGCATATACTGAGTCAGAAAGGAAAGTCTGGTCCTCCTTCTGCTCCATCTGACAGCCTAGCTCTGTGCAGCATGCAATGTTCCTCTCAGTCTTATCTCTCTGTTTTGACTCATCTTTCTTTTTTCTTACAATACCTCCTAGGCAAAGCACGAAGTGTGTAGTTTTTGAATTTAAATTAAAGTTAGAGCCTACAGTACTATAGTACACTCATTTATTTTATTGCAGCTCACCCTGCTGGTATACAGGCCTAGTGCAGAAGGATGTACATCCATTATCCTACAGTAATGATGCTACTGCAGAGGAAATGTGTGGTCTACACACTTACAGCAGGATCTGGGGGCTGAACTGGGTGGCACAAGAGACTGCCTGTAAGGAGCAAACCATGGAACCTGGCCTATGCTTATGGAAAGAGAAGAACAAATATATCACAATACAATATATTTTCTATGGATTGTTGGTTTATTAAATTTATTTCATGTTCTTCACACCACACAGATTGTAAGAAATATACAGATGTGCTGGAACATGTCCAGAGACAGGCCAAGAGGATTGTCAGAGGGCTGGAGCACCTCTCCTGTGAAGACATTGGCATTGAGAGTTGGCATTGTTCAGCTGGGGAAGAAAAGGCTCCCAGGAGACCTTCTTGTGGCCTTCCAATGTCTGAAAGGGGGCTACAAGAAAGTTGGTGAGGGAGTTATTAGGGTGTCAGGTGGTGATAGGACATAGGGGAATGGAATAAAGCTAGAGGAGAGTAGATTCAGATTAGACATTAGTAAGAAGCTCTTTACCATGTGGATGGTGAGACACTGGGACAGGTTGCCCAGGGAGGTGGTGGAAGCCTCATCCCTGGAGGTTTTTAAGGCCAGCCTGGATGTGGGTCTGAGCAACCTGATCGTATGAGGTGTCCCTGCCCATGGCAGGGAGGTTGGAACTAGATGATCCTTGAGGTCCCAGCCCTGACAGTTCTGTGATTGGGTGATTCACACAGGTATTTGGAATATTTTGTTCCATTTCTGTAGCAGGAAAGGGCAAGAGTAAATACCTAGGTAACATAACTTGAGTTGCTTATTCAAATAATCACAATAGTGAGACAATCCAACTTCCTTACATAGACTCCACTACAGATCTGAACCAACCTTTAACTATTTGATTTACATCTATTTTGTTAAAACTTTGTGTGTGTGGATATGTACATATGACAGTTCTTTTGTGAAAGCTTAAATAATTCTTAAATTTAAGTAAAATTTACTGATATTTAAGGGTAACTTATCTAAAATATCACGTTGGAATGAATTATAATTATGTGTTTGGGGCTTCTTTTCTGTTACCAGCTGATGTTCATTATCAGAATGCTGTATGTGAGGTTATCTCTTTATAAATTTAAATTGTCTACTGACTCAGAATCAGCAGCCGGTGAATTTGTGCTCAGGTATTTTATTTTATGCATTACAGAAAACTTAAAACACTGTTATATTGCTTAAAATTTGGAATAAGCTTGGTTTGATGGTTTGGGTTTTGGTTTTTTTTTTTTTTGTGTGTGTGTTTTTTTTCCCTTAGCTTGTTTTTAGTATTAAACTGAAGAAAATACTTCTACAAACCTGCTCTTGATTTGTACAGTGGGAGGATATTTAGGTGCAGTATCTGTTGCTTATTTTATATTTTCACTTTTTTTGTCTGACCATACTCTAAAATTTGAAATGTAATGGATATCTGAGTGCCTTAGCGTTAGGTACTTAACATATCAGTGTGGAAATGGTACAGAAGAGCTTCAAAACCAGAGAATCTGGCTGGCTGGGAAGTCCTCAAAGACTTAGGGACCCTGATACATTTCTCCCTGCCATTACCACACCTCCCAGCTCTTCCTACAGAACTACTGATATTTAAGCTTGTTGCTATTACATTAAAGTGGTTGCAAATACAATTTTACAAGTTGTTTCTGAATCAGTCAGCTGCTTTCCACTACCGTTCTTTCACAGTTTGATATGCAGAGCATTACCTGTCTCCTTCCACTTCCACTGAATATTCAAAGCACATAGGAGTGGATGTTTTAATCATTAAGTAGGTATGCTCCTTCCCTGAACAATTCTGTGAACCCAAATCGCAACCTTCCTCTTATGACACACGTTCTCCACTAGGTGTCATCTGGTATCACGCTGAAGGAGAAGGTCTAACTTCCGTGGCTCCAGGGAGGTACTCTGCAGTTTCATTGTGATGAACAGTCTCATCTAACTTGAAAGAGACTCCTTGCCCAGACTGGTCTGACACCGAGATAAACAGGTCACTGAGGCATATACTGAGCAGGCTGGTTGTGACGATACAGCTTTGATCCTGTGAATTCCCTACATTGCCAAGTGCATGAGAACAAAACAATTTTTTTTTTTGTCACTAGGGCAGGTGCTATGTAGGAATCGGTTCTTACCTGGTTTGTTCAGCAGTTGATCTGCACGTGCTTTTCAGAACAAGAATTTCTGCCACATCCAGCTGGAGGCCGGGCACTAGTGTCCCCCAGGGATCAGTACTGGGCCACATCCTCTTTAACATCTTCATCAATGATCTGGATGAGGGCATAGAGTCAGTCACCAGCAAATTTGCAGATGACACCAAACTGGGGGCTGATGTTACTGGTTTGGAGGGCAGAAGGGCTCTGCAGCGGTACCTCAACCTCCTGGACAGATGGGCAGAGTCCAAGGGGATGGCATTCAGTAAATCCAAGTGCCAGGTGCTGCACTTTGGCCACAACAACCCCATGCAGAGCTATAGGCTGGGGTGGGAGTGGCTGGAGAGCAGCCAAACAGAAAGGGATCTGGGGGTGCTGATTGACACCTGCCTGAACATGAGCCAGCAGTGTGCCCAGGTGGCCAAGAAGGCCAATGGCATCCTGGCCTGCATCAGCAATAGTGTGGCCAGCAGGAGCAGGGAGGTCATTCTTCCCCTGTACTCTGCACTGGTTAGGCCACACCTTGAGTACTGTGTCCAGTTCTGGGCCTCTCAATTTAAGAAGGACATTGAGGTGCTTCAGCGTGTCCAGAGGAGGGCAACGAGGCTGGTGAGAGGCCTCGAGCACAAGCCCTATGAAGTGAGGCTGAGAGAGCTGGGATTGTTTAACCTGGAGAAGAGGAGGCTCAGGGAGGACCTTCTTGCTATCTACAACTATCTGAAGGGTGGTAGTAGCCAGGAGGAGGTTGCTTTATTCTCTCAGGCAGCCAACACCAGAACAAGAGGAAACAGTTTCAGGCTACGCCAGGGGAAGTTTAGGCTGGAGGTGAGGAGAAAGTTCTTCACCGAGAGAGTCATTGACTGCTGGAATGGGCTATCCAGGGAGGTGGTGGAGTCACCGTCCCTGGAGACGTTCAAGGCGGGTTTGGACGTGGCAGTTGGTGCCATGGTCTAGTCTTGAGGTCTGTGGTAGTGGGTTGGACTTGATGGTCTTTGAGGTCTCTTCCAACCTTGATGATACTGTAATTATGAAGTAAATTGAAAACCCAAGTACCAAAATTGAGAAAGGGTGTCATATTAGAGCTGCTGAATTTTTCAGTTGTTCTGGCCTGTTCTTTTTCTAGGGACTAACTATGAATTTCCAGCTGGTTTAGGCAACATGTGTTGACCATCTTGATTACAACAATTTGTCAGCAACAATAATACTTCCAGACAAGTTCCTGCTTGTAGTCTTGTATTTCCTTTTCTGTTTTCTTGTTCATTTACCTGGTACCATATTTGTTATTTCTCCGGTTTTCTCTTGGTTTTTTGTGGTTTTTTTTTTCTAATCCCTTGCTCTTAAATTCATTCTTTCCTATTTCCTTTTCTGCTTTAATATTCTTCTGCTCAATAAACATCTCACCCACCTATGTCTGTTTCACACTAGTGAATGTGGAGGTACTGGCACTCTCATGCTTTCTTGCACCCATTCTTTCCATCTACCCACATACTCCCTTGCTTTACACATTGCTACGCTTTCATCTGTAGTACACCCACACACTGGTATTCACAAAGGTAGGAACCCTGCTTCCTGGGACTTGCCTGGTACTCACGTTCTTCTTACAGGGGCAAGTTAAACAGGAGGACTGGGGAATGTGCCTAGAGATCAAGGGTCAAGCACAGAAAAAGCAGTAAATTGTGACCTTCATTAACCTTGAGGATAGCACAAAATAGGTACTCTGATATAGGTGCTACTTATTTCTGTTTGAGTGGGCATAGTTCAGAAATAATGGATTGATGTTCTTGCTTTTCACTTGGTACAGCTACTGATGTTTTTCTGGTTACACCGTATTTCATGGCTTTAGTCAGATGCTAATTTGGGAATTTTCTTGCTATATAATTGAAAATAGTCTGAGGAAAGGCTAGATCTAGTGTAAAACTTGGATTGACTCATAGGGCAACAGGGAGCAGTGTTTGTTTGCATATTCCATACCTTGCTGTATGCCATGACAACTGTTTGCAGGTATTTAGATGATGGAGCAGTTTTAGGTTTGGTAGAAGTAGGCATGACCTGTTAGTAGTCATTGACTTGAAAAATTTGGGTAGTTTCTATATTCATAACTAGATTTTATTGGTAATGTTGGGCATATCTGGCATTGTGACTGGTCTCTGCAAGTGCTATTAACAATATCTACTGAGCAAAAACCAGTGAAAACTGAATTCTAGATAGCACCACTGAAAACCTTGCTTTAGTTGTGTGCTATAACCTTTCTCTTCCTTTTCTCCCTCCTAAAGGCCATCATGTCATTGTCTGAGCCTGATATCCTGCAATGTCGAAGTAGAAAAGGAAATCATGTGACTGGAAATTTAGACTAGTTTTAACATGAAGTTTCAGTCCTCCCATTCTGTCAGGCTGCAGAGGTAGGCATTGTGGTTTGGGTATGAAGAACTGAGTGCCCTTAGCTCTGCCAGACTGTGCACACACACTTGCACAGAAGGTCAGCAGTAAACAGGGCTACTCACACTTCCTGCAAGGGTATTCATTTTGAAGATGCCAACTGGCCGTCTTGCAGTTCTGAAGTGTAAAGTTTTGATTACAGTTTTATCCAAGTTAGTCAGAACATTTGACTGTGTTAGTCCAGGGCCCTTTAACCTCCAGATGTTTGTTCCACCACATGAAACAAAGTCTTGGTTCAGCTTTGGCCTTGGTTTGAAATCCCATGTTCACTATTTCCTTGAGCTGACAGGAACAAGCATGTTGCCTTGCTCAACTTGTTGCTGCCCAAATGCTGTCCAACAGCAAGTTTCTGTTTCTAAAGCTTACTCTTTGACCTTCATGGTTAACAAACCCTTTGCTAGAGTAAATATAGTACAGACTTTTTCCAAAAGTGGTGTGAAACAAATATGCTACTAAATTAGTGCTGCTATGCAAGAAGTGGGGTTTTTTTATTTTGATTTTTAAAGGTTGTTCTCTAGTAGCAGAAGCCTTCTGACCACAGTAACTTGAAAAAAAACCAAAGCAACTCAAACCCCCTTTTGACTTAAGCTTGCAGGCAATTGTGCTGTCACTTTAGTGCTTTGACTGTATGCCAAATTTTGAAGAGAAGCATTGCTTATCTGCTCTGCTCTCTGCAAACAAGTCTAGAGTGGTCCTGAAAGCTTTACATTTCTGCATTTCATTTTTTATTCAACCTATTTTTATTACTGTAGGGACTATGTAGAAGCTGATCATTACAGAATCCCAGAAGGTTAGGGGCTGGAAGGGACCTCAAAAGATCATCCAGTCCAACCCCCCTGCCAGAACAGGATGACCTGTACCAGATCACACAAGAATGCATCCAGGCAGGTCTTAAATAGATAGGGAGACTCCACAACCCCTCTGGGAACTAGTTTAGATAAGTACCTCAAGGCTGTGTGATGCTTGGGCTGTTTGAAGAAACTGAAGGGAATTCCGTAGGAGAATTTAAAAGGTGATCATCTTTGCTGTTTTCCGAAAGAATGTTTTTTGGAGCTGTTTTGAAAAGTGAGTGGAAATCAGTTTGTTCCCAAAATAAACACATCAACTCTTGGTTGATGCAAATCTCTGTTTTGTGACTAAAATCTTTGAGGTTTTATTTATCCAAAGCAAGGGGATAACCTTAACTCTTCTTTGACTTTGTCTTTGTTCATCTAAGTCTAATTTAAATCATCCAATGAATATCAAGCAAGAACTTCTTTTGCTGTTTCTCACAGTGTTTAATGACTAAAGCTTTAATTCCAAAAAGCTTCATTTGCAGACATTGTGCTCTCTGATATAACCAACCCACGTCTCTGAATGGCAGATGAGAACATCTGGCTTTTCCACCTATTGTTATCTACTTTTGCTTTTCCAACTCATTTCACAACCATAAAGGTGACAACATCCGGAAAGTCTGATGCTCCAGAGTGTGGGCAGGGGTGGGTGGCACTTAAGTCTAAGGTGATGAATTTGTACTATTCATCACCATCTCAGCTTTCAATTTCCTTCCTGCTTCACGCAGTGTAATAATAGGATACTTCTACCTACAGCCTTCCTTGGATAGCTTTTTAATACACAAGAGTTATACAATATTTTTAGTAATTTCATTTGAGAATGTAAAAGTATCCATAAACCATCAGGGAATGTGTTTGGAGAAAGTTTTCCAAGCTGGCGAAGTAAAAGTTAGCCTTCTAAATTCACATTTGGAGTCTGTTGGACTCTTGAATCCTCCTGCAAAGAAAGTCTCTCTCTGCATCAGGGAAATGTTAACTCCCTCAAAGCATTTTTGCAGAAGATACAAAGATTTTTTTTTATTTTTTGTGTGTGTGTGTTTTACAGAAACACTGTAAAGCAATGAAAATGTTTCCTTCAAGGGTAAGGTAGAATAGTTAAAGAAAAGTCTGAGTCACTACTGCCAATTCAGTCTGAAGCTGCACCGGGGGTTTAGGCTGGATGTTAGGAAGAAACTCTTCACAGAAAGCATGATTGGCATTGGAATAGGCTGCCTGGGGAGGTGGTGGAGTCCTTGACCCTGGAGGTGTTTAAAAAGTGACTGGATGTGGCACTTAGTGCCATGGTTCAGTTGATTAGATGGTATTGGGTAATAGGTTTGACTTGATCTTGAAGGTCTTTTCCAACCTGGCTAGTTCTGTTATTCTGTAATTATTAAAGCTTCTCCATACAGTACATCTGGTTTTCCTCTACTGATCTGTAGCTGATGGTCAATCTGATTCAACCAATGTATTTGGAATGGAATGGCAAATTTCTGTTCTTGTACAGTGTACTCTTTAAAGAAAGGGAAAGCTAAATATAGGTGTTTGGGATTTTTAAAAATCAAATAAGCTGGTTAATAGACATATTTAATATGCTAAGAAGTGTTGGGTCACAGTCAGATCCTGATTTGTCTGCAAGGTTTAACAGTTATCTGATAATCACCTGAGTCTAGTATGTTGAAAAAAGTTGCTCAAGTAGTAAATATAAATAAAAGGGCTTGCATTTATGAGTTTTTCCTTTTGGTCATGGGAAATTTCCAAAGAGACACTTTCCGTATTCATATTGTAGCATATCCCAGTTTAGAAGAGTCTGCCATGCTGGGCAGTGCACAACCCACGGCTGTTATATCAGTCTGCAACACTGTGGAGATGAGTAGAAAATCACAAATTACCTTGATATGGTGCATGTACCCTCTGAATGAACCAAGGATCACATAGAATACTCCCTTTGATCTGTATATTCTGCTGTTTTACTGAGTCTTAAGAACTTCCATTTAGGCAATACTTGGGGGGAAAAAAATCACTGCAAAATAAGCACTGTGCACTGCATGTTGAAAAAAGATCTTGAAGAAATAATAAAAGTACCTCTCTGGGATATTTTTAAGCATGTCATTACTGTTATGTGTCTTTAAATTATGTTAAAAAATTGTTTTAGTTGTACCAGTGACCTACTACTTTGTAAAAGGAAGAAGCTATAAGTCAGTTACTATGGATGACACTATAAATTGTCATGAAATACTTCCAGAACTCTTGGACTTTGTTTAAACAACCAGCTTTGCATAGCCCTGTTATAGCAACAGCTATATCATACCAGGCATACAACAGCATCTCAGACACAGCTTTGAATTTCTGCTGCCCTGTTTATTGCTTGGTGCAACACAGTCATGTTACCAGGGACACCAGTGGGCTGGAAAATCACTGGAATTAACCTGGGCAATTGACCTTTACCAAGTTCCTGTTGCAAATAAGTTGGAAGATCCAGATATGTACCAAGGCTGGCTTGTAAGAAGTGGAATAGTTTCTTTCGGGGG
>VWZE01002180.1:505409-520191 GCA_013396675.1 Eubucco bourcierii
ACCTTTTACTGGGACTGTACAAAATCACAAACCATGCAGAGATACTTGTGGAAAAGAGTGAAAAGTCCCTCTTCCTTTCCCCAAATGATGTGTTCTAACTCTGTAATACATGTGGTTGATGTGCTCCCTGAAAGCTGTGTTAGTATCTTCTATGGGTAGCTTTGGCTTATTTTTAGAGGGCTCTAACCAACATGCTCTAGTGTGACTTTCTCACCCTTTCGTATTAGCATGCACCCAGTGACTCTTTGCAGATGGTGAGGGTGCAGGTGCCAGGCAGTCTGTGAGCAGCTGTGGTGGTTGCACTCACTCTTTGGTGGAAAGATTTGTTCTGTCCAGTGCAGCGTCGCATGGGTGGTGATGCTGCACACTTCTTGAAGTGAGCAGTGGCTGCTGCAGCAGCCCAAGACAATCACAGAATCATTGAGGCTGGAGAAGACCTCTGAGATCATCCAGTCCAGCCTATAGACTAACACCACAATATCAGCTAAATCATACCACTAAGTACCCCATCCACTATTTTCTGAAAGACCACCTCCCTGGGCCATCCATTCCAGTGCCCAATCACCTTATATTTCCTAATACTCCACATAAACCTTCCCTGGTGCAGCTTCAGACCATGCTGCCTTTTCCTGGCACAAGTTGCCTGGGAGAAGAGCTCAAGCCTCACCTGAATAGAACTTCCTTTCAGTTAGTTGTAGAGAGTAATAAGTTCCCCTCTAAGTCTCCTCCTCTCCAGAAAGACATGATTTCAGAGTCTGCTTTTTCCCTTTCTTTATGCTTGCCTTTGAGCGCTGTGCTGCACCAGAAACACACATTCATCCATCAATAGATGACATTGTGTCTGAGGAGCAGACTTCTTGGCAGAAACAAACCATCAAAAATGAAATTAAACCCTACTATAAAGTATGACTTTGATTAGCAATTTCATGCAGGTGTTTAGCTAAATAATGGCAAAACTGTGAAACTGCAGGGGGAGTGAATGAAGAATAGGCCCATGCTAATTTGAAGGTTTTACACTCCAAAGATGAATGTAACATGAAGACTGTAGCTGTTTAGATGAGAGCTGATATTTTATAGTTCTCTTTTGTCTTCTGTGAGGTCAAAGCTATGCAGAGAGTGGCCCATGTTAACTGTGTCAGAAGAACCGTGAGGGTGTTTTTTCTACTGCGTAAGAATTAGATTTATTCCTACTGATCCTGGAAAATCAATTCATCCAATGGAGAGCCAACAAGAGGTTGATTTGCATTGTATCAGGAGCACTCAGGTGTTGCAGTGAGAGGCTCTCGGGTGTATATACTTAACAAAAGGATAATAAGGCCGGAGTCTCTTGTTCTGTATTTACTGACCTTGACAAGAGGAAAATGTGATTTGAAGTGACTTCCAGCTACAATGGCATGTGATGGTGGAATTTGGCAGGAACCACTTCACTATACAACTTCCAATAGAGTTTTGCTTCTAATGCTGAAGATTTTGTCCTGCCTTGGAGACCCTGAGGTCCCCAGAGGGTGGCAGTGTGAACACAGCTTGCTGCAGTCATGAGATGACATCTGTGGGTTTATAGCTTTTCTAGTAAGTATGGAATAATGGAGTGTGCTTGACTAAGCTGATGTTGTTTTGGAAAATGGAAAATCTGAAAGAGTGAGGTAGAGTCTTGTATTGCCAACCATATGTCTCATGATGGTAACTCATTAAGACCAGGGCATGCTTTGATTTATTTTTATCAGGGACTCTAATCAGTCACAAGGCCTTAGGCATGTCAGATTTGATAGTGTCAGTGTTTGCAATTGTGCTTCAACTGCATCATTACAAGTTTTCTTTTGCTACCATCTTCATTGCTACCCACTATGATCTGTTTACACATAATATCTCATAATTTAGAATAAACATAATACAATATTTGCAGTGAAATTAAATTACCCTTGATGCTAGTATTGATATTGTAACTTAGTCTGGATCTTGCAGAGGTTAGATTGGGTATTACTAAAATCACAAGGAATGTGACAGCCAGTGAGTCTCACCAGTTACTGCCTTTCTAAGCAAGCAAGTGTGGGGCAGTCTGCTGTGCTCAACATATCAGTATCAAGAGATTGAACTACTGAACTGTGGGATCAGTGGTTAAATGTTTTCTATATTTGAGATTTGACTTTATGCTCCTAGAGGGGAGAGTGTGAAAAACAGGAAGGAAATTGATCTCTGCTTCTATTTTTTGGTGCATTTTATTTCTGAGGTCATTAGCATGAGTCTGTGTAAGTCAGGATCACCTACTCCACATAATTGTGATTGTGTCAATTGCATAAAGAAAGAGAAAAGGTGTGTGTGTGTGAAGATAAATAGTTGGATAAGATGGAAGTATTGGTATAATGGAAGGGAAGGGAGATGTGTGTTTCAATACTACAGTTATTGCAGTGGAAAGATCACTTAAAATGGGATGTAAAAATAGTATAAAACTTTATTTTTAAGATAATTTGAAGAGCTGCATGTTATTCTGCAATAAATTAAACAGAAGATGCTACATATATGGCTATCAATATTAACTTAGTTAAAAGTACAGCTTATAAGTTTTATATAACTTAAAATACACTCGTTTCAAGACATTAATTTAGAATGTATTTACATGGTACAATTGCATCCTGAAGCTACACTTGCACTTACTGACACTTCACAAATTTGAAAAAAAAAAAAAAAAAACCAACAAAAACCAAACAAACAGTATCAGTCTTGTTTGGGCATTGTGTTGTCATGCACAAAACTGTCAGTGATCTTCAGTTTTGTTCTGAAGATGACCATCTTTTTCTCAGCTTGCTAATTTTGTACTTCCTAGCAATCAGCAGTTCTTTGGGATCTAAAACTTGGCTGATATTCACAGTGTAGTTCGAACAACAAATAGTATCTGTATGCTGACTTGGCTCCACAGTGCATGGAAGCAATCTTCTCCTTGTGCTGCTCTCACACTTGGAACACTTGCCAGTTTTTATTCTGCATTCTCTTGGCTGTGGAGCTGTTTGCACCTTCCTTTGTACCCCTCTTCTCAAGGCAGGGGTTCCCCTTGCTGAGATCCTACTATGCTGAAGGATCTTTTTGCAGGACACTTGACAGAGTTGAGACAAACTCTTCACTGTCTCAGGCACTTCATTTTGAGGTGTTGGTTTGCAATTGGTTCAAAAGGTTTAGGTAGGCTTTAGATTTCAGAAATCTGGGATATGAATCTCTTTCCATTAGGATGTACACAGTTTTCTGAGCTTCATCGAAACTTGTGTGAGTTGGCTCTTGAGCCCTTTTGGCTGTTGCTTCCCTCGTCTGGTAGTCAATATTGATCTGGAAAATGAAAAACAAATGCCATTGACATCTTAAAAACATACTCTCTGTATCTACGACTTTGTTTTGTCAATAAACAAATTCACCACCTTAGAACTAAGTGTGATAGTGCAGTATTAGAACTGCAAAATGAGGAAATTTGTTGCTTATATCCCACCTATGTGAGTCTATAGAAATGCAATTTCTTACGGAGTCAGGAATAATACAACCGGCCAATGCAGCAAGCAAACAATATTCGATCAAACTTCCAGCTAAAACAATAGCAGAAATCTTATGTAGAATGAGAGTCTTCAACACTCACAATGTGTAGTTTTTCAGAATGGACACATATTTTAAAAGACAATAAATGTTCCATGGCTATCCTATGAAAAAGATCTAGGTATCAGACTCCAAATACCAGCAGTAATTCCAACTGGGCTGACTCAGAACAGTATCATGTGCTAAGCTGCTGGTGCCTCTGCTGAACTTCTGCTAGTGGTGCTCCCAACTACCCTGTATCATGTAACTTCACTTGCATGAGCTGATAATCTCACAGCTGAAGACACCAGTGACACAAATGCACTCAAAAACATGCGTTTGAGTCTTTGTCCTTTATAACTGAATGAATATACGAGCATCTCAGCAGAGCTACACCTCTGCCTTCTTGTATTCCAGAAGCCTTGTACTGTAACACCATGGACATCAAACTTATGCATACCTGTTTGATAGCATCTGACTGAACAAACTCCTCATAAATCCTCTCTGCTTTGCCATGCAAATGATCAGACTTGGTTTTCTTGTAATCCTCGCAAGCCAACCAGAACTCTATGTTTTCCTCACTGAATTCTGACTTCAGGAACTCCCGAAAGACACCTTGACCACCTGAAACCAACACAAATCCATTGTCATTTATGGAATGACGTCTTCTGACTGGGGAGAATAAAAAGATTAGCATGAGTTTTATTGCTACTGAAATCTCTGTTAACCAGTAAAATACACTTCAACATCTATATATGTTGATGTTCTATGGCACTCTAATATTGTGGGTGATGAGAGTCTTTCTACTTGTGTTCAGTGGTCTTAGGTCTTGATCTAGATCTACTGTGTGAAAAGACATCCATGAACTATAATCTTCTATAAATAGGTTGTCTTTAGGGTACAAGACAGGAGAAAAATGCCAAGTTAAACTAGTGTGTTATACAAGGAGAGAATATTGATCCTAAAGTAATGAATTGAGCTTTTTGGGGTTTATTTGCTATGCAGTGAGCAGGAAATGGAGGGGAGGAAAAACCCCAAACATGGAGACAAAAGCTATCACACTGGAACTGTAAATAATATTTAACTGCCTTTTTCTGGTATTGTTTGCAGAATACTACAGCTTTGACTGTTTGGTAAAATTAGACAACATTTTGTCCTCAGAAAAAAGATGAAGTCACACTGAACAGAACAACTTACTTTGGCTGGCCAGGAGCTTTTCCAAAGACTGGGACCACTGTATTACTTCCTCTGCAGAAAGCCTAAGATAAGAAGAAAAATGAAAGACTTCAGGCAAGAAACCATGTGGATTTGTTTGCATGGTTAAAGGAGACAGTTTTTCTTGTTTATAATTAGGAAAAATGTTCCAGGTGTTTCTTATGGATTTCTCATCTGTGAGCCTGGAGGCAAGCCCAGATTGAGAAAACTAATCAGAGAGATGGAAAAAAAAAACCTGTGGTGTTATCCTGAAGTGTGTTCCCAGAAAGATAAGCTTTTGCTATAACTATAATTTTGTATCTGTGCTTCAATTTCCATACTGCTTAAATAGGAATAACAATATCCCTGCTCTTCCCTAAAGCATGAAGCATCAATTCTTGTAAATTGCTTTAGAGAATGGATACAATGTCCCTCTGAGGAAAAAAAAACAACAACCCCAAAACAAACAAACCCACTCCACCCCCCAAACCCAAAAAAACTGCCCCATACCCACAGATTTAACAGAGATATCTTCTCCTTCACTGTTGGATGCCAAAAAGAAAATCACATCACTAAATAAAAATCCTTAGCTCCACAAATAGTTGAATAATTTCTGCTTCCTAATGTTCGCCTGTTTTGTACTTTGTAAATTCTAGGCATCATTACAGTATTTGTTTTTCCAGAAGTAGGTTAGAAATTTATTAAATAGTTTACTCTCTAGTTATTTAGCTCTATCTGTATTTCATTATACTGTCTCAGTACTTACATGACCTTTCTGGAGCTAGAAGTCTTGATCCCAGGCTCAATATGTGGTACCATGCACTTCAAATAATTTTTGAGATCTGCACCACTGTAGACAATGAAGAGAGAGTTCTGTAATCCATTACAATTGCAGTTGCATTTCAATTCTGATTACATTTCTACCAAATTTCAAGCAGTGGCAGGCAGCTGCATCCTATGAGTGAAGACTGGGAAGTATATATTCAAGTATACTTTTTTTTGAAGACTAGCTGTATCCAAAACCTATTCCTGATTTACTTCAGGGAATCAATTCATTGGTATACATAGCTCAAACTGTTTTAAAATATGCTACTTTGAGTGGGCTTTGCAGTAATTTAGCCAAAACCATGGTGCTAATTCTAATCTCCAACATCCCAGTGTTATTTTCACTTCTTATACATGAGAATTTACACTAAGATGTGTATACTTACAAAGCCTTTTGCTTCTTTTTATGAATTTTGCCTTCTGCAAGCTTGCAGTCGTCTTTTCCATTTAATTCAGTCACGTTACTGTGCGAAAAAAAAAATCCTGGCATTTTACTTCAATGCGAAGCGACTGTGCGACGATAATTCTCCAAGCACAAAATGTCAGTTCACCGACTGCTGCCTCCTTTTATTGACGCAGGCAGCCCTGCTAGTTGGTGTGAACAGATCTGTTTATCATGTATCCTCACCACAAACTGTGGAAGTTCCCTTTTTCAGCGCACAGTGACGTGAGTCTTTTGAGAAAGAAAACAGACAGCGGTGTCTCGTGGTCAAAGTTAAACCGGATGACACTGAATTACTTTGAGTCTGTCTTGGTTATGTCTCTGTTACCAAAAAAAAAAAATTTAAAAAAAAAATCCCATCTAGAACTTTGAATTCTTGTCCTTTTATGCCTGGTGCTTTCAACTCAGAAGTACCTCTTGGTTTTATCAAATGTGCTGCAAATCATAACGAAATTCACCTGTTGCGTGCCTGTTCTTAACTTCTGTGCTTTACAACTGATTAAATAGACTCAATTACATACTAGAAAACAGTGCTCTAAGATACAGGCAATATTAAGGTTCCATATGCAAGTCAGCAGTCACTCTTCAAACTAGAATACTATATTAGAGACATCTAATTTGTTTAGACACATGTGCTGTGAAAATACTTAAAAGTGGTTTTCACAGGAAATAGTTTTGAAGCAGCAAGAACTTATTCAATTTAGTTTAAGTTTTCCAGATTATTTGGAAGCACACTGTCGTATCGTGGGAATGCCTCCATAATTTGATGTGATCTGGCACATGTGAAGATTGATTAAGTTAAAGAAATGCTGTTTGTAAAGACCATGTAAACATTGCGATATCTGAGGGAGAGCTGTGCTCTTTGTATGTACTTGGGTTTCACTGCAACAGAGAAGTTGTAAAGCAAGATGACCAATTAATTATCACTCTCTATTTGCCTGTCTGGGCTGATGATTTAGGAGTTTGACTCAATCTTGTCCCTGGGCATCTCAATTTCTCCCTATTTGTTGGTCTGTTTTTCTCTGACATGTTTCAAAGATTTCCTTTTACTAACGTTTGTTTAGAAATAGCTCATGAATTACTTGTACAGGACTGCACATGGTCCTGGTAACTGAGAACTTGCTTACATAGCTATGGTTTTGTGGTGGGCTGTGATACCAAGGACTCAGGAAGACTGAAAGCTGCCTGCAGAGAGAGGTGCATGCAAGAAGAGTCAGTCTGCATCAGGGTGGTTTTAACCACAGGAGGCTGCTGATCTTCTGAGTAATAATAGCGACATAAATGTGTCTGTATAGGCTGTACTGCAGGAAAAGCTTATCACCACCCTGTCAGGTAAACACTGGCCTTTGTAGGCAGAGGTGTTTGCTAACTGCTCTTAACCCCCTGAACAGGGCTAAAAAGGAAGGAAGACATGTTACCAGCAGCATATTTCTTTTCATCTCTAGCATGCTTTTTTTATGTTCAGCCCCTCAATGTCTCATTTATTAGGTCTGTAGCTGTCCTCAGTGAATTATTGGGGCAGTTAGAGAGATATTGCATCAAAACCCTTCTCAGAAGGTTCCAGCAGAAGACTAAAAGGAATTAGATGAAATCCCTGTTCTCTGCCATGTTTCTCTGTACAATTTTAAGGGGGGCAATGTCTTGTATTTACAACTGCAAACAGATATGAACAAGCCACTAGTTAGGGTTTGTGAGTCTAAGAGGGACTAGATACAGTTACTCCTGTAAAGAATAAGACAGTTTACTTGTTTGTCCCTATTAACAGTGCAGGACTGTGGACAATTTGTTTACCAGAGCAGGAATTGCTCTTCTGCATTTAAAATGAAGTTCCTATTTTTACCTTTGAGATTTGTTAAGCATATTGGTGTATATTACAGGTGTTGTTTCAGAACTTCCTCTAGAAAGAGATTATGACATGCATAGGCTTTGTACTTCACCTTCTTGAAATAAATACTCTTGCAAATAAAGAACAATATTCTTGTCAAGGTAATGTCACTGCCAAACAACAGAAATAACTACAGGAGATTTTTTTTTCCCCCCTCTCCATTCACTAGAAATTGGAGGAAGTTTGTTAACGGTGGAAGGTAAAGCACCTTAAACAAAAATGCCTACTTGTGAAAAGGTTGTGTGTAGCCCCTTGGAAGATTGCACCACTGGAGTCTGAGGTAGTAGCTTTTGATCCTAGTGATACTGCAGTTGAAGACAGTCAAAAAAGGATCAATGGGCACTAAAAAGGAGGAAACAGTCGTGGCTACCAAGCAGACCAACTGGCATTAGCTGATGTTCTTATGTTCTATTGGTCTCATTTTCATAATGCTCTTTTAATATACTAATTCTATGGAAATTTTTCTTTTTTTGTTTAAGAATGTGACAGACTGAGATTATTCCACTTTGCTCTTTTTCTAAGGAAAAAGGGCAGTAAAATAATAATGCTTTCACAGAATTGGAGAAGAAAATACAAAAGTTGTATTTCAAGATGCACAGGAAAAGATGAGGCATACATAAATCCCTAACACTCAATACAGATACAGGATACATGAGAATTCCCCCAAAATCTTCCTCCCAACCAAACCAAAACCACCAAAAACCCCAGTGCTCACTTTCTCCCATCCTCCATTGCCTCCCAATTACACCCCAAGCAGGCCAGATTCACTGTGGCACCTAACCTTGAGGGCCAGAGCCTACAGGGTACACCTACATAGTTACCAGATAAGGATCCTTCCAGAGAGTTGAAAGGAAAAGGAAGAAAAGAGAGTGAATTGACCTTGCTGCCTGCTTTTAATGTGCTTGCAGCATTTATAGAATTGAATAACATAATTATGATATCCAAGGGTGACCAGTTTGTCCCCTGGGATGGATCTCTGTCTTTGTAGGGTTTTGGTGGTGGGTTGTTTTTTTGTGCGGTTTTTTTGTTTTTGTTTTTGTGGGGTTTTTTTGTTTGTTTGTTTGTTTTGTTTTGTTTTGTTTTTTGTTGTTGTTGTTAGGAAATTCTGGATAACCTGGCACCCCTCAAACCACTGCATCATTCTTCCAAATCAGTAAGCTTCAATCTCTCGACTACTATTGCTGTTGCTTATCGCTGTGCAAAGAAATCAGTATGACCTCTCTGGTTTACTCTAAACCAAGCCTGTTTGTCAAGTTCTGTAAAGATTCACGTGAAACTGACAACAGTAGGAAGAAAACTGGGACCTTAGAGTATCTGATATGTGTATGTAGGAAGAAGAGTAGTGTCTACTCTTCCAGTAGTGGGTTACAGGAGATGTAAAAATAATCTAAACCAACAATATCCACACATTCTCCTGTAAGGCTTCCTCAGACTCTGCAAAACCAAAGCTTACTCCATTCAGTAGCAGATAACCCATCATGAGAGTTTGCTTATTAATCACATTTAACTATTTTTGTTTTCCATCGCAGACAACATTTTTTTCCTCTGAGCAACTCTGTTACTCAAGACGTTTTTAAAATTTGTTTTGATGGACTATTTCACTGACCAATTTACTCTTCCTATGCAAGCCTACTCATCTTTCAAATTTTATTTGTTGAGGCCAGTGAGACCTGATTTCAAGAAAGGAAAGATGTCTACAAAACTTAGGTATGTGTACAATTAAACTGAGAAGAAAAAGACAGATGCTAAGATTAATAGGGCTGACAGGAGTTGTATTGTTATTTGGGTTATGTTCTGCTTCTGCTGACAGCAACGAACCAGGAAAACACCTGCATGGAATGTCCTCAATTAAAATTATTTTGCTAACCATGAATATGGTTATTGTAGAGGATCAAACTCTGAGCAGGGTCTGAGATCTCATAGATGAAGTAGATGCTAACTCTCTGCAGTTTGCATGATTCTGTTAATCTGAATACCCTGACTTGACATTTGTAGTGTCAAAATTGTTACTTATTCTTCACTTCAAAAATATTAGACTTTAAAATCTTTCACTCTCATTTGTATTCAGGCTCACTATCCTTGTTTCTTGTAGACAGAAGTGTAACCCAGGTTCTGGTGGGATTTAACATAATACTGTGAGGAATAATTCTGTACTGACCCAGAGGGGAAAACATTTCACTTTCTCTCTGCCCTCCTAATGTTCTGTTTGTTTTCCATTTTTGTCATAAGGTAATTGGTAACGGATCTTTTTCATCTCACAGTGTCTTAATCTGGCTGTGTAACACTTCATATGGAGAATAATGGCCAATTGCTGATTGAAATACTTTCTTGTTTCATAATCAGTCTCCCTTTTTTGTATTTTTACTACCAGAAATTGCAACAAGTGTATTTTGATCCTTAGAGTTCTGGAACTTTCTAGTCTGACCCCATCACTGTACACAGAACCCTCTTTGTCCTAAGGCTGGCATCACCTCATTTGAGTCTGTCCAATAGGAGGAGTATTTCTGCAGCAGCAATTCTCAGGGAAGACCTCATTGCTCTCTATGATTACCTGAGAGGAGGTTGTAGCCAGGTGGGGGCTGGTCTCTTCTCCCAGGCAACCAGTGATAGAATAAGAGGACACAGCCTCAAGCTGCTCCAGGGCAGATTTAGGCTGGATGTTAGGAAGAAGTTTTTCACAGAAAGTGATTGGCTTTGCAATGGGCTGCCCAGGAGATGATGGAGTCACCTTCCTTGGAGGTGTTTAAAAAGAGGCTGGATGAGACACTTAGTTCCATGGTTTAGTTGATAAGAAGGGTTAGATGATAGGTTGGATTTGATGATCTTGAAGGTCTTTTCCAAACTGATTGATTCTGTGAATGCTACGCTCATTTTTGCCTATCACCAGCTGGTTTTAATGTTTTCCAGGTCTCTTGCAGGCTCATGATGAGTAATTCACCTAACTTCATAATGTGCACAGATGACACTTGCCAGTGCTTGTTAGTATTTAATCTGTTCCCATGCTTTGTTTTCCTTTCTTTCTGGTGACCACTTTGTAGAATGCAAAAGGCGGGGTGGGGGGAAGGAGAAAACCCGGAGAATTTCCAAAATTACAACACTGGACACATGCAGGTTAAAGCCAAGAGGATAAAAAGTCCCTTGAACTCTCTAAAGTCTCACTTGCTGGTGTGAAAATTTTCAAGCTTCTCTTTCTTGACTTCTGCTTTTAAGTTTCTTTGTAGTCACTTTCTAATGGCCTTATCCTCATTCAATTTGCAGTTCACCCCAGCTTTGTTTGAGTGTTACATTCTGGCTTAGGCAAACTGTTAACTCCCATACATGCCCAAGTTCATCTTCACTGTGCTCTCGCTATACATCGTATACTTCTCTGGAGTTAGCTGGCCAAATCTGTACTGGCTGAAGGGCTGACCATGAGCTGCCCAGTCAAGCAATGATGCCCCATTGCAGACTATCCCCTTGCTGGTTATGTGGCTGAAATGTAATTTAACAACTATGAAAACAAGTGATTTCTTTGAAATGCTTCTGTCTCTTACATGACCTAAAACCATCAACTACTGATAATCCATCTCCCAAGCAAAAGAGCCACTTAAAGGAAACAGAAACTAGTTTCTATCTGAGAGGAAACAGTCCTCATTTTACAAAAAACAGAGCAGGTGCTTTTGAGAAATAATATTTTGGAATATTAAAGTTTTCTCTAATAACCTATAGTCAGTCCATAATGGAATATGGTATCCGTTACGAATTTTCTTTGAGATCTAATTTCTGCCACAAGCAAATGTTTTCTGGAAGGAAATCCTGAAGCCACTGAAGTTAAAATCTTGGTGTTGGACTCATCTGAATAACAGTTGAAATGTTTTGAGAGCTGTTTCTTTGGTTTGAACTCTCAAGTGTTCAAATATTAGCTTTGATTCCTAATTACTTCAATGATAGTTTTATTTTTGCAAACCGTAAGGCTGAATTCTCACACATTCCTCACAATACAACAGGACTTTTATACCTGAAAACTATCTGAAGGCTAATGCAAATCTAGAGCTTGGAATACCTTAAATTAAACTTTGGGTACCAATCTTCCACTTGGAAAAAGTCTTGTTGCATTTGTCCTGTGGGCAGCATGAAAAGAGTAAAGAACATACTTAGCTCAGTATCTTGGCTCATGTTGGAGGACAAGTGGCCAGAGCTTTCCTGGATACTATTTTTGTTCTTTCACTTCCCAGTATGAAACAGCTTCACAGAAGCAGGCTTGCAAACTGCCAGTTGTGTCCAAAATTGCCCTGTCATATTCCGTAGATAAATCAGAACTATTTTAGGGGATTCATTTGTTTAAGATTTTCTCCTGGTTTCTGTAGAGGACTTTGCGGTTGTTTGGGGGTTTGTTGGTTGGTTGGTTTTTGTTTGTGTGGGTTTTGGGGGGGGTGGTGGTGGTGGTGTTTGTTTGTTTTGGGGTTTTGGGGTTTTTTTTTGTCATGAGAGCTAGAAGGACCGCTTGAAACCACTGTGGAGAGCTTACAAGTGAAGTGTTCCTTGGTTTTATGACTCCTATGGAGATTGAAATACAGTCCATTCCAGGCATCCATTCTGGTATGCCTACTAGCTCTGTAATAAGATTACAACAGGTTTTTCGTTTGCCTCAACATCTAAATGTTTCCATTGGTTCTGAGCTCCCAGCTTGTGTGGTTTTAGTCATCTTATTAACTTCTATGGCTGCTTCACGTGGCTGCTGGTGAGTCACTGTTAGCTACTGGAAGTCTCCAATATAAAACATTGCTGAATATTAGTTGATGTTACAGTTATTATTTTCTCCCTGACATATGTTCAAGATTTTGTGATTTATCTTTACAGAAAAATACAAACAATATTTGATGATAGATGTTGTTAGAATTAACAGTTGTTTCTGAAGTCACTACAAGGAATTGTATTTCCTTATCGTACTGAAGCCCCTTGCACTTTGACACATATACCCAGTAACTCTCCTTTTTCTTATGGACGTTTCTTAATTAGAATGTAGTAAACTTCAATAGTTTATCAGAAATGGATCCTTTTCATTCTGGGGCTTTCCATCTGAAATAAATCAGCTGCTTGATTTCCGTGAAATCAGGGGACTTTTGGTTCTCAACCATACTGACTGACACCTGGATTGAGAAAAAAAGAGAGAGAGAAAATGCAGTACAGTGACTTTTGGGTGCTGATGGTGATGTTTCCTGTGTCTGATATTGGGTAGTGCAGGAAATGTGTTCATCGTTCACCATCTGGGAAACACACACATTTTTGATTACCTATTCACATTTTTATGCAGTTGCACACTGATGCACTCAACCAGTGCATGGCACAAAAAAAGGTGAGGAGAGGGCCTGAGGTAGTGGGCTTTGAAACAGAGCTTGAAGTTTTTCACTGCCAGCATGGAAATGTGATATGTGAGCACGTTATAGGCTTAGCTTTTGGAATTTGCAGACTTCAGTTTCACCTGGATTTTGATGGAGAAGAATCATAGAATTGTCAAGGCTGGAAGGGACCTCCAGGATCATCTAGTATCAGTCTCCCCTGCCATAGGCAGTGACACCTCACACTAGATCAAGTTGCTCAGAACCACATCCAGCCTGGCTTTTAAGACCTCCAGGGATGGGGCTTCCACCATCTGCCTGGGCAGCCTGTTCTAGAGTCTCACCACCTTCATGGTGAAGAACTTCTTCCTAACACCCAATCTGAATCTACCCACTTCTAGTTGTGCTCTATTCCCCCATGTCCTATCACTAACTGACACCCTAAAAAGTCCCTCACCAGCATTCTTGTAGCTCCCTTCAGATACTGGAAGGCCACAATAAGGTCTCCTCTTATTGGAGAAAAGCCTTCTCTTCTTCAGACTGAACAGCCCCAACTCTCTGTCTCCATAGGAGAGCTGCTCCAGCCCTCTGATCATCCTTGTGGCCATTCCCTGGATATGGATCTGAATGTGCTGAAACTTCTTGTAATAGGGGCTCCAGAAGCTTTTTCTCTCTTTTACTTACAGATAGTAAAATTTTCTATCCTTCAACAAAATGTTTGATTGAACAGCAAGTTGGAAATCTTGCTCTCCACTTTGAAAATGTTTTCTGGCACTTTTAAACAGGAAAAAATATTGCCAAAGAATTAACTGGAATTATACTCGTAAACACTTTTCTGTAGAACTATGAATAGTTTCAAGTTGGTTTTTGATACCTGATGATATAAATTTTCTACCCAAATTATCATATCAGTGCAGGCTTAATGCAATTTTCACTCTGGACAAAAAATCCTCATGGGGATGGGTTCACCTTGTTACTGGATGCTACTCTGAACACAAGAAAAATCTATCCCAACACTCAGGAAAACAAGCAGTTATACCAGGAGACTACCTCAGCTAAGCAGGGAACTCACAACAGACCTCAGGTTCAAAAAAACAGCATGATGGACAAAAGGACTGGCTACAAAGGAGGACTTCAGAAATGTTGTCTGGGTGTATAGGGATACTGTTGAAAAATTTTTCCTTATAGGGGGTTACTAAGGAGATGTAAGCAGGCTCTCACAGCAGTGTGTGGTAGGACCATGGGTGCAAAGTGGCACAGGAGCAGTTTATGGATATACCTCCTCAAGGGCAGTCAAGCAGTGGAACAGGCTGCCCAGGGAACTGAGCCATCTCCATTCTTCATTATTTACTAGACTAGATAAAGCTCTGATCAATTTGGTCTAAACTCATAATGAATCCTGCTTAAAGCAGAAGATTGAACTAGAAACCTCCTTAGTTCCTGTCTGACTTTATATATTCTGAGAGATCTTATCTAGAATTAATGAATAAAAACCACAATACAGAAACTTAATTCAATTAGATTCCTGCTTAGGAAAGAATCATAGAATGGTAAGGTTGGAAGGGA
>VWZE01002186.1:0-21297 GCA_013396675.1 Eubucco bourcierii
TGACTTAGGCTGAGCTCCTCTCTGTTTAGCTGCTTCTCTATGCCTGCTTATGATGAGCTTAGGTATTTAGCTGAACTGGAAGCTCATGGGGGAGTAGTATTGTGTTGTCATAGAATTGTTCTGGTTGGAAAAACCCTCTAAGATCACCAAGCTCAACCCTCAACCCAACACCACTATGGCCATTAAACCACATCACAAAATGCCATGGCTACACATTGCTTGGACACCCTCAGGGATGGTGACTCCAGCAGATCCCTGTCCCTCTTACACTGGGGAGCCCAAACCAGAATGCAGTACTCATCTTTATATTACTGTATTTATATACTAATACAGGCACACACACAAGAATGTGTGTGAAACAACATGCACAAAGGATAATTGTCTATGTCTATACACACAGTGGTAAACAGGATTTCTTCATTCTGTCTAATGAGTGTCTGAATTACAGAGTGGATGTCCTTTCAGGAAAAGCATTCAGAGAACAGTCTGATGTCCAAATGAGAGGCGTGGAACTCCCTTCATGCTATGACACAAAAGGCACTTTGAGTGGCTGGGCCTTTTGTTCCACAATTATTAAGCTTTTCTCATTTGTAAGAGAAATCATCACTGTCCCTTCCTAGCTTCTGACAGATCCAAATGGAAATTATAATTAGGAACAATATACAAGGGTACATGCAGTACAGGAATATTTAGCTTTCTAGACCTTTCACTTTTTTTTTTTTTAAATAAAAATTAAATTTTTCTATAGATGGTTCCATTCAGGATTGAAAATGCCAGCTTGTACTGATCTGAATGGTTTAGCAGTTCCCTAACAGATTATGTTGAGAAGAAAACAAATCCAAAAAAGACAAAAAAGCAAGAAGAGAATAGATACAAATATTTCATATTCATAGAATGGTTTAGGTCAGAAGGGTCCTGAAAGATCACCAGGCCACTAGACTCAGCTGCTCAAGGCCTCATCCACCCTGGCTTTGAACACCTCCAGGGAGGGGGCATCCATGACCTCTCTGGGCAACCTGTTCCAGCATCTCACCACCCTCACTGCAAAGAATTTCGTCCAGTGCAGAACCACAAAGATGATGAAAGGAATGGAACATTTCTCTTATGAGGGAGCTGTGGCTCTTTAGCTTGGAGAAGAGGAGCCTGAGACGTGACCTCATCAATGTTTACAAATATATAAAGGGAGAGTGCCAGGAGGGTGGAGCCAGGCTCTGCTCAGTGATACCCTATGACAGGACAAGAGATAATGGGTGGAACCTGAAGCATAGAAAGTTTCAGAAGGAGGATTTTTTTCCCTGTGAGGGTGACAGAACACTGGAACAGGCAGCCCCGGGGTGGTTCTGGAGTCTCCCTCTCTGAAGGTATTCAAAACCTGCCTGGATTTGTTCCTGTGTAATCTGGTAGCTGTACTGGACGAGCTTTGGAGGTCCCTTCCAGCCCCTGACATTCTGTGATTCCTGTGATTCTAATCTCCAGTCAAGCTTTAATCCATTTCCTCTCATCCTATCACTACAAGACCTTGAAAAAAGTCCCCTCCTGGCTTTCTTGTAGGCCCTTTCAGGTACTGGATGCCTGCTCTAAGTTCTCCCCAGAGCTTTCTTGTCTCCAGGCCGAACAACCTCAACTGTCTCAACCTGCCCCCATAGGCAGGTTCTCCAGCCCTCTGCTCATTTTTGTGGCCCTTCTCTGGACCCACTCCAGCAGCTCCATGTCCTCACAAGTGAATACAGATACAGATGCTTCACGTTGAGCTCTGCCTTGTAGGAACTGGTGTTAGAAAAGTTTAGGCAATATAGAACTGCAAGTGCTTTTGAATACTGTAAATGAGCTCAGACTTTTGATATCCTGTTGAAAGAAAATTAAGCCTAGTGTAAGAGTATCATTTTATCATTAAAATAACTTCATAAAATCACTTGGATAGCAGAGTGTAAAAGCTGCGGAGAGAGGCCTGCAGGTTTTACTGAGGTCCATTTGGTTGTGTACAATGGAGATAAGGGCAGTTTGAGTTTCTGTGTTTAAAGAGCACAGATGGGCAGATGAAGGAAAAGAGAAAGGAAGAAAAAGTCTAGGCATTTTAAACAGATCTTGACAGCACTTATTCAATTTTTTATTCTTGTGTAACTTCTAGACTAAGTGTGTGGGATGGCCTGCCAGCGGCTGGGCAAGGCGAGTGAGTCCAAATGCCAGTGCCCTTCTCATGAGTGATGAGCCTGATTTCCCTGGCAACTTCCTGAAGCACATCATCCTTTGTGGGTTCTGGTTTTCTTTACTATGTGCCTGGAGTTCACTGTAACTTGTAGGAGTCCTTTGTGGTGACTTGAAGGGAGCAGTGATCCTTCATGGTACCTGTGATTGCTGGGGACTGGGCTTGCAGTGATCCCTAACTAGGTTGTGTCTCCTTAAAGTTGCCATCTCCATTTTCTTGTTCCATACTGTGCTGGTTTGAGGTCTGGGTCATTTTACAAAGTGTGGGGGGCGAGTAACTCCCAAACTGTCACACATATCATCTAAATTCATAGGATCATAGACTTAGTCAGGGTTGGAAGAGACCACAAGGATCATCTAGTTCCAACTCCCCTGCCATGGGCAGGGACACCTCATACTAGATCAGGCTATTCAGAGCCTCATCCAGCCTGGCCTTAAACACCTCCAGGGATGAGGCTTCCACCACTTCCCTGTGCAACCCATTCCAGGGTCTCACCACCCTCCTGATGAAGAACTTCTTCCTAACATCCAGTCTGAATCTACCCATTTCTAGCTTTGTTCCATTTCTAGTCCATTCCCCCCAGTCCTGTCACTACCTGACATCCTAAAAAGCCCCTCCCCAGCTTTCTTGTAGGCCTCCTTTAGATACTGAAAGGCCACAATTAGGTCACCTGGGAGCCTTCTCCTCTCCAGACTGAACAGCCCCAACTCCCTCAGTCTCTCCTCATAGGAGCGGTGCTCCAGCCCTCTGAGCATCAATTCCTCAGAGGCTCTTTTGTTTACCTGATAGAAAAGGATCATTTGGGAGCATCACTAGGACTGTTTATAAGGATGATACCCAGACCCAGAAGGGAGGAAGGCAATGGTAGGCAAAGCCTTATCTTAACTGTTGTGTGTCAGCTGCAGCTCTGACTCTGCTATGATGTTGGATACTGTTCTGGTCCTGTCCTTTTGTAACTCTGGCTGGAAGAAGATCTGAAAACCTACTTCACACCCTCACTGCAGCGTCCAGTGAGACTCAGATGGCATGGAGAGTGCTTGTATGTCTCATCTGTGTGTGTTTTATATTACCTATTGGCAGATGAAGAGAAGTCTGAAGTCTTGGCCTGATCATGCCTGATTTACAGTGTCCTACACAGGGTCACATCTCACACTCCAAGGCGTGAGTAGTTGCATGGAAAGGAAAGTAAAGTTCTAGCTCTCACAGCATGTCTTAATCAGACTTGAAAAGCAGGGCAGTGTTTTTACTTTGATTTTTTTTTTTTCCCTGTGAAGAAGATGGGATGAAATACTCTGAAATTTGGGATGAGCTGGGGCTAGAGAGTCTTTGCTGTAGCATGATGTGGTGCCACTGTAATCATTGTTGTTGCCAGGGCAGGCTCCAAGCTGGCAAATGCTGACTTCTGAGAGCAGCTCTGAAGAATAAAGAGAGAATTGAAGTCATATATGCAGCCATAAATATTTAGTTCTTGTGATTGCATGCTGAGAATTGCAATACTATCTGCAAACCACTATAAACCAGGGCAGTGAAAAACGTAGCAGTAATGCAGATATGCTGTAAATATTGTAGGGAAATCAGAAGCATAAAATTAAGTCTTCAGCTTATTTATAACTATAGACCTCAGGATTCTCTTGTGCATTGTGGTGATGTTTGGTGATTATATCAGCAGTTCAAAATGACCAATTTTCTCCTGGCATAATGTACAGTGTGATTTAATTAAAAGCAGAAGGCTAATTTAAGTGGAATTGAGAAAGACCAAATCAATTATGAAAAATGTTATTTTTAGATTTGAAAGTCTAGCAAAGTGAGTCAAGTTGTCTAGCACCACGTATCCCACCTTTTAATGTAAAGAAAAAGATTAGGCTGTCATTAGTTCCTGGGGTTCATGGAGGGTAATTCACGAAAGCCGAGGAGGTAACGTTTTCAATCATTAAGATGTAACAAAACAATAACTCAGACTTCAATGGCATTTTAGCAGACATAGGTCCTTCTTTTCATTGAAAATAAAGGTAGAAAATAAAGGCCAAATCTGTGCCATTGGTTCCAGAAGTGCTGTGCCAAATCCATAAGGAAAGCTATCATTTATTTTCCTCATGCTCCCATCCTGCTTTCCCAGAGCAATGATCTTTATGAGTGAGGTGGAATGATGTCTTTTGGCAGAATGGGACATGCAACTGGACCCTACAAGCAGGGGCAATGCAAATCACTCACATGGCAGTTACTGGTTCTGCTTTGCCAGATGAAAATAAATTTTGTTTGTTTTATTTGAGATTTTGCTTTTCTGTAGCAAAAGCCAAGAACAATAGCCTGCTTTTCAACTCCTGTTTTCAATCAAATACCTTATGGAGTAGTTTAAAGTTCTCCTCCATTCCCCTTACCCTGACCTACACCAGTGATGTATCTGGATTGGTGGCTGCTTTGCAAGTACATCAGTATGCTAAATCTATCAATTAGGTACCTGGTGAAAGAGATAGAGATGAATTTGTTGTTTCTGAATGTTGTGATGTGTCAGTCTTTCCACAATACACATCCTTTCTTCTGCTCTTCCCTGCCCACACAGTGGCTTACTTATGGAAAGCTAACGAATGCTCAGCTGAGATAAGGACATGATCAACTTTTCTAGCCGAGGAAAATTCCTCAGGTAATAGTTTCAGAGGATGGAGTTGCTGACAGAAGTTATAGAATCTTAGAATGGCCTAGACTGGAAGAGACCTTAGAGATACCTAATCCAACTTCCCTGCCATGGGCAGGAACTCCTCTCAACTAGACCAGTTTGCTCAAGACCCCATCCAACCTACCCTTGAACATTTCCAGGGAAGGAGCATCCACAACCTCTCTGCACAATCCATTCCAGAGTCTTACCACCCTCATAGTGAAGAGTTTCTTCCTAAGTCATACCAGTGTAGCTGCAAAGAAGTCCTGTGACCAGGGAGCTGAGGTCTGGTATGGTCAGAGGAGCAGGAATGAATCTTTGCTGATCTGTCTTTTGGGTGCTGCTATTTCTGCCTGTTCAGAAAAGAGATGGAGAAGGGACCATAAATCCTGACAAAATGATGCAAGTGCAACCCTGTCTTCTCAGGTTATGGCCATAGGCTATCCTAGAAGACACAGAGTGCAGCAGAATGTCTCTACTGCCTGGTCATGTTGTGTTATCATCAGATGCAAAGTCCTGAGTTGAAATAGTTTAAAAGGTTCTTATCACAGAAGCTGTGATGGGCTTAGCTCTCAGACCAAAAGTTGTTTGTTGAAGATATTCAGGGTGTGGGGCTTGGTGATTTCTACCTTGGTATCAAAACTCAGCCAGTTTGCCTTTTCAAACTGAATTGGAACAATCCAAGCCATTGCACTTTGTAATATATGGATAAAACAAATGAGGTTAGCTGAAGTGATTGTTCAACAGAACTATATCTGTAAAAATGTGCAAAAATGTCTTATGATCTCATTTCTCCTCTCCTCCTCTCCTCTCCCTTTTTCCTCTCTTCTCACTCTCTCCTCTCCCATATACTACATAAGAGATGATTACATTGGCCAATGTGTGACCAATTCCAGGAGTGTACCTTGCATTAGATGAGGTGACAGTAAAACTCTGCTACAGGGAAGGAAAGCTCCAACAGGTATTCCCACTAGGCAGTTTAATCCAAATGTTCGTATGCCTCCACTTTTTGCAGTAAATCTGTGTCAGGCTGACTGAATACTCGAACACCACTTCTGGATATTCTTGCTTCTGATGGAGCATATCACCTACCAATACCATTCTCAGGCTTCACTCTTCAAGAATTTCTTTTTCCTATAATAACAAACAAACTCCACAAAGTAAACCCTAGAAGTTTAAAAAATGCTGTCTAATGATATGAATTAGTAAGTTACTTAAACTCTATTCTTAGAAGCTGGTAGATATTCAATGACCGTTCAATAATCTAAACTTAAGAAGACCTAAGCTCTCAGTACCTTTCATCAGCAAAGAACTTTTCAGTATTCAGACAAACATTGCTTTGCAGCACTCAAGCAAAAAGCCATCCATGCTAATGTGAAGCCTTACAATGCCTTAGAAATTAGTTCTAGAAATAATAAATCTTCTCCCCAGAAAGAAAAGCCTTGCTCATAACTTTACGTATCTTGCTGAGAAGTTGTTTTTTTGTTGAAGGGTTGCATGAAATCAGCTAGACTGATTGCACTTCAGCAAGGATTTATATGAATTATTATTTTTTTTTAATTTACTGTGACCTGACTTCATCTAAACTGAGAGAAAGTGCTCTTAATTGAAACAGCACTGGTGTGATATTGGCTATGGAGTTGATTTAATTTAATTGGTACCACCAGTCCTCTGGGGCCTTAATTTTAGGTGACAGTGCTATGCATTTCTTTTGCACAGCACCCTCAGCTTCCATCCCCCAGGACTCATTTGCTACATTGATTTGGCAGGAGGAGCAAGTTTCTCAGTTCAACTTCCATTCTCCAGCCACTAATCCTTCTGGATCTGTCTACACTTTTGTCTGCAAAACACCATCACGGTACCCAAGCCAAATGAGCTGATCTGGCACAGGGAACAGCTTTGCCCTAGCTGTAAGCGGCTTCAGGTCTGGTTGTTCATGTGGCTGAGCTGCAGTTCTAGTGTGATGGAGGGCAGTACACCTGTGTGGTGGACCCTGCCTGGGGAGATAGTTGAGGTCCCATCCCTGCTGATATTCAAGGTGAGGCTTGGAGGTCTCTTCCAACCAGATGTATTCTGAGAGTCACTGATTTAAAAACCAATAAAATAAAATAAAAACCCCAGGCTGTATCACAAAAAGCAGCAGGGCTCTGGGCAATTTAGCATAGAATCATAGAATCAAGCAGATTGGAAGAGACCTCCACGCTTGTCCAGCCCAACCTATCACCCAACCCTATCCAATCAACTAGACCATGGCACTAAGTGCCTCATCCAGGCTTTTCTTCAACACTTCCAGGAACGGCAACTCCACCACCTCCCTGGGCAACCCACTGCAATGGCAAATCACTCTCTCTGTGAAGAACATTGATCTACTTGAGGATGCCCCTGATGACTGAAAAGGGGGTTGGACTAGGTGACCATTGGAGGCATTCACAGAATCACAGAGAGTTGGAAGGGACCTCAAGAATCATCCAGTTACATCCCTCCCCCCCGCCATAGGCAGGGACACTTTCCACTAGATCAGGTTGCCCAGAGCCACATCCAGCCTGGCCTTAAAAACTTCCAGGGATGAGGCTTCCACCACCTCTCTGGGCAACCCCTTCCAGTGTCTCACCACCCTCATGCTGAATTAATTCTTCCTAATGTCCAATCTGAATCTCCCCTCTTCTAGTTTGGATCCATTCCCCGCCCCAGTCCTATCACAACCCAACTCCCTAAAAAGTCCCGCCCCAGATTTCTAGTAGCTCCCTTCAGATATTGGAAGGCCACAATAAGGTCTCCTCCAAACTGAACAACCCCAACTCTTTCAGCCTGTCCTCACAGGAGAGGTGCTTCTCTCCTTTAGAGGTGCAACCTCTAGATTTCTGATGCTACCACTACACCTCTTAAAACTGAGCTTGGTTTTGCTAAAACTGAATGAGCAAAATTAAATGCGTCTTAGCTCACCATTTGAGGCTGCCTGTGGGCTGCAAGCTAACAGCTCCAAATCCATTAGTACTCAGCCAGCAGTAAAACACTTTTCATTATATTTGGGAGAGTCAGAAATGCATATTAAAAACCCGTGTGGTTAAGGCTCCTGATGAAGCAAATGGCTCCTCCAAGCCTTGTAAATACGTTAAGCTGTCACAGATTTCATGCTTATAATTTGCTGTGGACATGAACTACCCTTTTTTTTGCTTTTGTAAGTTGAAGCATAAAGGACTGGTTTCTTTTGGTTTTTTTTTTTAGTTTTTAATTTCAAAGTGTTTGTGAGGAAAGAGGATGGAAAGAATGGGAAGAACAGTAAGTGAAGGATGATTTGTGCTTTTTAAAAAAAACTTGATTCCCCCCACCCCAGCTAAGGCAGTTGGCATTTATCCCCTAATAGGCTGACTACTCTCTTTTGTCAGCTGCATTGCCATAGTTAAATACTTCCTCGAGTCACAGCAGTGGCAGATGTCTGCTGTGTTTTGGGGTGCCCTGGGGACCCAGCTGAACAATTTCAGTGCTTGCAAGGAATCTGCCGTTGCTTGAGGTGGAGCATCAGGAGTACAGATAGAAGAAACCTGGAGGTAAATAGCTCACCTGGGGGTTACACTTGACCTAACTTTTCATTCAGCTCTGTGTAATGGAATTGAGAGTGAGGTGCTTGATAACACTAATTAGGAACTGGGTATTAAAACTGGTATCACTAAGCCGCAAATGCAGTTGCAACAGAGAGGATTAGAGGAACAGGCACAGTTTACAACTGAAATATTAATATAATTATTTCCAATTCCGGTTATGCCCAATGTATACTCTGAACTCAGTGTTTAGCAGCATCTACTATGTCTCTTACACCCTGAGCTCCACGAGCAGCAGCAGTTTTCACTCCAAAGTTTGTTTGTTTGTTTTTTTTTTAAAGGAGATCTTAAACTCTGTGGTAAAGCTGCCTGTGCTGTAAACCCAGGGACAGAAGAAGAGTCCCAAAGTGTCAGATAATTTCCATGTTACCTGTGGAACCCTACAATTTCTAGCTTAACATGAAAAATCAAAGAATCAAAACCAAACCATTGGTGGACATGTGATAATCAAAGCACAATGACAGCAAAATAATAATGTTCTTACTAAAGATTCCATTGAAACATACTAAGGAAATACTGAATCATAGAATCATTCAGATTTGACAAGACCTTTGAAATCATCAGGTCCAACCACTAACCCTGTCCTTTCAAGTTCACCACTAAACCATATTGCTAAGCACCACATCTAAATGACCTTTAAACGCATCCAGGGATGGTAGCTCCACCACCTCCCTGGGCAGTCTATTCCAATGCTTGACCACTCTTGCAGTGAAAACATTTCCTAATGTCCTCCCTAAACTTCCCCTGGTGCAGCTTGAGGCTGTTCTCTCCTGTTCTACACTAATTCTCTCTGAGACGAGCAACTACCTCTCTGCGTTGTCCTATCAGGTAGTTGTAGAGGGCAATAAGGTCTCCCCTCAACCTTCTCTTCCTTATACTGATCAATCCCAGTTCCCTCAGCTGCTCTTCATCATTCTGATTCTCTTGACCCTTCAACAGCTTAGCTGCTCTTCTCTGCTGATCACACTATTGCTGATCTAAACCAGGCTGCCACTGGCTTTCTTTGCCACCTGGGCACACTGTTGCATCTTCCTGGAAGCTGTACTAGTGCAAAAATGGGAAGCAAGTCTTCACTTTGTTTTGTGTTTCTGGTGGGGGTTTCTGCAGATCAACTAAGAAAAAAAAAATTTTATGCACGTGGATGAGGGTTGAGAGCTTGTTTTACAGGTTTTAGGCAACTATGTTTTGAATATTCATCCACTTTCACTTTGTGGAATACTCTCTAAAGGTGATTTAGAGCACCCAGTATCAAAAGAATAAAATTTTCTGTTGTGTGAGTAATTTAAAAAATAATGAGCCAAGCACAGGTAGGAAATGCCCCATCAAGGTGAGGCTCAACAGGGCAACATGACCTAGTTGAGGATGTTCCTGCTGACTGCAGAGGTGGGTGGACTAGGTGACCTTTGGAGGTCCCTTCCAACCCGAACCATTCTGTGATTCTAGAAATGCTAGTTTTAGAGGTCAGCACGTGATTAGGGAAGGTTTACATGTCCTGAAGAAGTGCTGTGGTATTTTTTTATTGTAATAATAACAATAATGACAGTTTAAAAAAAAAAAAGATATTCTACTTTTTTCCTCTCAGGAAAGAGAGATTCATGTTAACTAATGAAAACACAGTTGTTATAGGCATGATTCATTCTTACAAAAAGGCTAGAGTGGAGGGAATGGATTTCCCCCATCCCTGGAGAACTGAGTAGATGCATAAGCTTCTTATTATCAATCTCATGTGTGACTCTGCCTTTCAAGTGCAACATGCTGTGTGCTTTGCTGGAGCACCACCTTGTTTTCATGAAATAAAGATGAAGTGCAAGCTTCACTTTCTCGGGTTCCAAATTCTCTACAGCTTTTGTGATTGCAGCAGTGAAAGTGTTTGTTATAGACATTTTTCCTTTCTGTTTTTGTTGTCTTTTTGCTTTGGTATCCCCGAGGCAGCTGGTGTGCTGGATACAACATAGATACAAACGATTTGCTGTTGGAGACAATGTTACGTTGAAATATCACAGAAGCACAGAATGGTAGGGCTTGGAAGGTGCCTCTGGAGATCCTCTAGTTCAACCCCTTGCTGAAGCAGGTTTGCCTAGAGTAGGTTACACAGGAATATGTCCAGCTGAGTTTTGAAAGTCTTCAATGGAGACTCCACAACTTCTCTGGGCAGCCTGTTCCACTACTCTGTCATTCTCAAAGTAGGCTTCCCTATATTTAGTTGGAGCTTGGTGAACCAGGGCAGATTCAGGCTGGATGTTAGGAAGTTCTTCACAGCAAGAGTCAATGGCATTGGAATGGGATGCCTGGGGAGGTGATGGAGTTGCCATCCCTGGAGGTGTTAAAAAAGAGGCTGGATGAGGCACTTGGTGTCATGGTTCAGTTAATTAGAAAGTGTTAGGTGATAGGCTGGACTCAATAATCTTGAAGGTCTTTTCCCAGCCTGATTAATTCTGTAATGCTGTTCTAGTTTGTGCTCATTGCTCATTGTCCTCTCACCAAGCACCACTGAAAGGAGTGTGGCCCCTTCTTCTTGATATTTGCCCTTTAGATATTTATAAGCATCAATAAAATCCCCTCTCAGTCTTCTCTGGGCTAAAGAGGTCTAGGTCCTTCAGCCTCTCATTGTGTGAGGTGCTCCAGTCTTCTCATCATCTTTGTAGTCCAGGCTTTCAAAACCAGTGTTGGGCTGTGATGTTAGCAATGTATTTACCCTCCGTGTTCAATGTGGCTGAAGCAACACTTGGTCAGCAGTGCTCTGCTACAGGTCCTGGAGTTGCACAGTGGCCTCATGCATACCATGCTCAGAAATGCGTCTTTAAGTCATCCTGGTCATCAGAAACTGCTTAACTTGACTCATGTTCTATTCCTAGCAGGACTAGGGAAGTCCTTCTGCCCCTGTACTCAGCACTGGTTAGGCCACACCTTGAGTCTTGTGTCCAGTTCTGGGCCCCTCAATTGAGGAAAGTTGTTGAGGTGCTTGAACATGTCCAGAGAAGGGCAGCAAGGCTGGTGAAGGATCTGGAGCACAGCACTGTGAGGAGTGGCTGAAAGAGGTGGGAGTGTTCAGTCTGGAGAAGAGGAGCCTCAGGGGAGGTTCTTTTTGATGCTTACAACTACCTGGAAGGAGGTTGTCGCCAGGTGGGGTTGGTCTCTTCTCCCAGGCAACCAGTGACAGAATGAGGGGACACAGCCTCAAGCTGTGCCAGGGCAGGTTCAGGCTGGATGTTAGGAAGCTCTTCCCAGCAAGAGTGGTTTGCATTGGAATGGGCTGCCCGGGGAGGTGGTGTCCTCACCATCGCAGTCCCTGGAGGTGTTTAAGAAGAGACTGGATGAGTGCCATGGTTTAGTTGATTAGATGGTGCTTTACTTCATCAGGGACAAAAGAAAGTTAGAAAAAATGCCTTAGAAACCCATAGGCACAACCTTCATCTCATACAGTCTGAGCCCTTATTAACTGTGAAGAGTTAGAGCAAGAGTAGCTCCTTGCTGGTGGAAACATAATCTCTGTTGGCAGGCTTCACTGTGTCATTTTGTACACTAGAGAGCTGAATGGGGGTGGAGAATACCTAGAGGCAGTGCCTGCCTAATGCTTTTTAAAATTCGCTGATGTCTCTGGTCCCTACAGTGTGCTGTGGCAGTGGGTGGCACAACCCATTTATTCATTTTCTTTTTAATGGTGAAATTCAGCTTGTAGAGAGAACAGGTTGAAATCCTCTGCCTCCTTATTGTCCATGAAAACACTTCTGTTATGTTCCAATAGACTGATATTTATTTTCTCCCCTCAAGCACCAAAATTTAAAAAGAATATATATATATTTTAAAAATCTCTCCCCACCCCACCCCCCCTTTCCCCCCCAGCTGTATCTTGCAGAATGATTTCCATATCCTGTGGCTGAGATGTACATGTGTTGGATTTACTGAGTTCACCAACAAGATAACATTAAGTACCCATAATGAAACTTGGGTTAGTTGCTTTGTCTAATTTTTTAACTTGTGATCCTACCTTACAATAATTTCTGTGCTCCACTGTTCACTGAGGTTCAATAAGGACAGGACAAGGGGTAATGGGTTTAAACTGGAAGAGGGGAGGTTCAAACTGGATGTTAGGAAAGGATTCTTTACAGTGAGGATGGAGAGACACTGTCACACATTGCCCAGGGATCTTGTGGATGCTTCCTCCCTGGAGGTGTTCAAGGCCAGGTTGGATGAGGCCTTGAGTGACCTGTACTAGTGGGAGATGTCCCTGCCTATGGTGGGGGGTTGGAACTGTAAGGTCTTTGAGGTCCCTTCCAACATAAACCATTCTATGGTTCCATGATTCTAAGTGCAGGGTCCTGCAACTGGGGAGGAATAACAGCAGACACCAGTACAAGTTAGGGATTGCCCTGCTGGAAGGCAGCTCCATGGAGAAAGACCTTGGAGTGTTGGTGGGCAGCGAGTTCTGCATAGGATAGCAATGTGCTCTTGTGGCCAAGAGGGCCAATGGCATCCTGGAGTGCATCGGGAAAAGTGTGGCCAGCAGCTCTAGGGAGGTCCTTCTACCCCTCTACTCTGCCCTAGTGAGACTACACCTGGAATGCTGNACTGGGGAGGAATAACAGCAGACACCAGTACAAGTTAGGGATTGCCCTGCTGGAAGGCAGCTCCATGGAGAAAGACCTTGGAGTGTTGGTGGGCAGCGAGTTCTGCATAGGATAGCAATGTGCTCTTGTGGCCAAGAGGGCCAATGGCATCCTGGAGTGCATCGGGAAAAGTGTGGCCAGCAGCTCTAGGGAGGTCCTTCTACCCCTCTACTCTGCCCTAGTGAGACTACACCTGGAATGCTGTGTCCAGTTTTGGGCTCCCCAGTTCAGGAGAGACAGGGACCTGCTAGAGAGAGTCCAGCAGAGAGAAATGAGAGTGACTGGGATGCTTGAGCATCTCCTGTAGGGAGAGAGACTGAGAACCCTGGGGCTGTTTAGTCTTGAGAAGAGAAGACTGAGAGGAGATGTCATCAATGTCTTTAAATATCTGAGGAGTGGGAGTCAAGTGGATAGGGCCAAGCTCATTTCAGTGTTGCACAGTGATAAGACAAGGAACGATAGATATAAACTGGAACACCTCAACATGAGAAGAAACTTCTTTAGAGTGAGGGTGGCAGAGCCCTGGAGNAAATGAGAGTGACTGGGATGCTTGAGCATCTCCTGTAGGGAGAGAGACTGAGAACCCTGGGGCTGTTTAGTCTTGAGAAGAGAAGACTGAGAGGAGATGTCATCAATGTCTTTAAATATCTGAGGAGTGGGAGTCAAGTGGATAGGGCCAAGCTCATTTCAGTGTTGCACAGTGATAAGACAAGGAACGATAGATATAAACTGGAACACCTCAACATGAGAAGAAACTTCTTTAGAGTGAGGGTGGCAGAGCCCTGGAGCAGGCTGCCCATAGAGGTTGTGGAGTCTCCTTCTCTGGAGACTTTCCAAACCCACCTGAATGCATTCCTGTGCAGTCTACCCTAGGGGATCCTGCTTGGCAGGATGTGTGTGTGTGGGTGGACTCAATGATCTCTGGAGGTCCCTTCCAATCTCTAACATTTTGTGATTCTGTGATTCTTCCTTACCTCTATGAGTCCCTGACTCCTTGAAATGGACTCTCAGTCATACATACAATTGGATGTGTTCCATGAAGACTGTTGCTCATACTAGGAGCAAAGAAAACAGGAGAAAGCAACCTGCAAACCATAAGCATGTTGAAAACAGACACAGGAGTTCACCTAAATTAAGCTTATCTGGGGAAAATGTCTGTTCTTGGAGATAAAGGTGACCAAGTTGAAGAAGAACTGGGATTGTGATCTGTCAGTCCATATCCAGATGGTGAACTAACAGCTCGTTTTGAGGGCTCAATGTCTGTGATGACCCAGGTTCAACACATTTCTCTAGATGCTGGGCAAACTGTAAGTGAAATGAAGGTGGTAGGATGCTGATAGACCCAGAAATAGCTGTGAGTGGTTGTGAACATACAGAAGCTCAGATTGACTATGTGTAACATGGTTCAAAAAATGATGTGATACGGAAATCAATAGATTTAATAATTTTAATGAGAAAAGTGATAAAGATTGCTGATTTTAATGAGTTCTTACAAGAGAGGCTGAAGGCTTTGATTCTACTATTTGTTCACATATTTTTGGAGAGCAGGCTGCTGCTCTGCACACACATGAAGCATACTAATATGGTATTATTTTCTGTCTCTTAGATTTCTTTTGAATTCAAATATATCTATTAGCACCTTTACAGCACAGCTTAGGCATATCCCAAACCTATATGATTAATAATTTCTACTGTACCATTTGGTGGGTGGCATTGCAGATTACAGAAGACTGCTGGGAGGAAGAGTTTGTTTCTATGGGTCTTAACATCCTGGATGGAAAATGCAGGCAGGAAGGGGGAAAAAAATCAAAGAAAAGAGATTTAGAGTAATTTGGACCTGCAAGATTTGAGCTGGCAGGGATCCAGACTTTGTAATTTTAAGGCTGTGAATATGGGTCAGGATGGTGAGTGCTGCAGGGTAGCCTCCAACAGGATTTTGAAGGATGTTTCAAGAGTAAAGGTCTGTAGTAGTAAGATGGTGCTTGGTCTGGTGGAGGAAATCATAGAATGGTTTGAATTGGAAGTGACCTCCAAAGACTAGCTAGCTCAACCCCCTTGCAGTCAGCAGGGACATCCTCCACTAGATTAGGTTGCTCAGAGCCTTGTTGAGCGTGACCTTAAATATCTGCAGGAATGGGGCCTCAACCATCTCCCTGGGCAACCTGTTCCAATGTTCCACAGCCCTCATGGTGCAGAACTTGTTTCTAACATCCAATCTAAACCTCCTCTCATTTCAAACCATTGCTCCTTGTCCTATCACTGCAAACCTTTGCAAGCAGTCCCTCTGCAACCTTCTTGTAGGTACTGGAATGCTGCTCTTAGGTCTCCCTGGAGCCTTCTCTTCTCCAGGCTGAACAACCCCAGCTCCCTCAGCCTGTCCTTGTAGCAGAGGTGTTCCTTTCTCCTGATCATTTTCGTGGTCCCCCTCTGGCACCTCTCCACCAGGTCCATGTGGGAGTATGGCTGAGAATCATTACCCAGAGGGAGGTGCAAAGAGAGAAACGGCTCTGGGCAAACATCTCTCTGTCTCCGATCTCTTAGGGTTGCTGTTCATTATAGTTCAGACAGGCCAAGGACAATGTACTCTTCTGTTCTTTCTTCCAAAGAACTATGCAGAAACTTCAAGAAAGTGTTGAATATGTTTTCTAGCTACCTCGATGGGACAGATGTTGTAAAACATTTGGATCCTGTCTCCAAATTATGGCACCTATTTTGGGTGTGACCTATAACTCCTTATTGCTTCCTTGGAACCTTCCCTTGAGCAGTGTTGTCTTTTGTGTTGTAACATGCTGGCCAGCTGTCATCACAAGGCAGTGGCACAGAAAAATATCTGATACTTAATGGATTTGACAATTAACTGGACTTGCAACACGAACAAGTCTTGCAAGTTAGATAAGCCTGAGACTAATTGTTTTCCTAAACTCCATTATCTGAGTTTAGCTTGGATGCTCTTTAGTCACCTTCTGGTCTAAGGCTGCAAAGCCAGTGTCAACATTCTAAAGCATATCCAATTCATGACTTGTCATATTATAAGAATGGCTCTATTATGCTGGACCAAAGGCCCATCAAACCCAATATCCTGTTTCTGACAGTAGCTGCTGATTAAGGAAAGGGTGGAACAGCAGAGAAAGTATTGAGTGATATTTCCCCAATATCCTCTCACCCCACAGCCGTTTATGCCTTAAAGATTTTCTGGTCTTTGTATTTAAGAACTCTTTGGGGACTTTACTTCTGTTAATTTGTCAAATCTTACTGAGGCTTTCAGCATCTGCAGCACTTTGTGGCAGTGAATTTAGCAGTTTAATGATTTGCTCTGCAGAAAGCGCTCGCTTTTCTTTTGTTTTAAAGTCCTGAGTGAAGATTTCATGTGATGCACCTCTAATTCTTATATTTTGAGAAGTAAAATACCTTATTCACCTTGACTCATGATTTTGGAGAACTCTAACGAGGACCTAAACTGAATCAGTCTCAGTGTATGATATAAAGCTCTGTATTTTGGCTTATAAACAGCTCCCTGGATGTTTGTATTCCATTTGCTTTTGCTTTATGTTTATTTCAACTTTATTTCAATAATTTAATCAGTTTGAGAAGATTATTTTGGCCTAATTAAGGTAGAATTAATCCACGGACAGCGATAATTTGAAAGGCAGGATTTGAAGGTAGTTTATTTAATCTATGTGTCTTCAAATGCTTTGGATTCAATTTGCCCAGCTTTCATACTGATGGATGCTGTATTAAATTATTTAAATAGGTGAATTGAATTTGAAGCAAACAGAGGCTAATGCATTTCACTCTCAAATTGCATGCTGCTGTAGCCAGAGAGCTTTGCTGGAAGAACTAGAATGGAGCAAAACTAGAAGTGGGTAGATTCAGCTTGAATGTTCTTCACCATGAGGGTGGTGAGACCCTGGAACAGGTTGCCTGGGGAGGTCATGATAGCCTCATCCTTGAAGGTTTTTAAAGCCAGGCTGGATGTGGCTCTGAGCAACCTGATCTAGTGTGAGATGTCCCTGCCCATGGCAAGGAAGTTGGAACTGGATGATCCTTGAGGCCTCTTCCAACCTTGGCAATTCTATGGTTCTGTGAACTGAGGAAACAGTTGTGAGCTGGAAGCACTGCATGCAAACGAGGGGCAAAGGGCCACAAAAATACCCCCTATGATTTATCATCTAGAGCTCATTTGCCAAATCCTTGTGGCCATCTTAGCAAAATGGAGACAAGAAAGATCTCACAGATATCTCACAAAGATCCGCCATGCAAGATGGAAGAATAAGTAGCTGTTGCTCAACAGAAAGCTTGGACTAGGCTTGCAAAAATGTGATTGGCACTGCCTTAGCTCTTTGCACGGCCAGAGCTTGCAAAATGCCCATGTGGTGGGCAGCTAGAATTTTGATTCTCTCATTTGGCTAGAAGAAAAAAACCACCAACTTCCTTCTCACTTAAGAATCGGGATGGCTGGAAAGGGATAAAAGAGATGAAGAGCGGAAGACTCGCTTTAGTACTCGGGGACGCTAGATGGGGATATTTGCTCACGTTGCAGCTCTCTGTGCCCCGTGCAGCTTCGGTGTGCCGGTGATGTTACCCTGACGTTTAGGCGAGGAGCGTGCCGTGAGGTGAGGAGTTAAGGAGGGATAATGACATCCCATGGAAGGGATTGATCAGAGGGGGTTGCATGGGACTCACAGGGCAACCTACAACTTTTTGTCATTTATCACTCTTCAGTCTCTATCTCACACACACTGCTCCAATGGCCATTGCTCTTCCTCTGCAGCTGGAGGAAAAAGGGACAAAGCTGCCCATGGAAGAGAGAGAGCCAAGGCTGTGACGTGTCCTTTGTCGACTGGAAGCGTTGCTGGTGCAAATGTCATTGATGCATTTTGAGGAGCAGGAAAGTGACCTGAAGCTGCTCTTCATAATCCTTTCCTTTCTACATGTTTGGCTTGTCAAGAGAATGTCGTTCGAAGCAGGGGACCCCTTCCCTGACCCTGATGTCTTGGCTGGTTGTGATGGATGACCTGGGCTGAAGACTGCTGAGGGTGCTGGCTCACTGCTGCTTTGGGGGCCCTTGCAGAGCTAAGTTAGGGCAGGCTTTGGGAATTTCCAGAGGAGAATGCAGGTGCAAACACAGGGGTGGTACCTGGACAGATTCTGAAAGTGACCACAGGATGGAAGAGAGGTCTGATACATTCTGGCTCTGTGGGATGCTGGCGGCAGTGGTGGTTGATGCTACTGTGCATGTTTGTGTAAGGTCAAGCTGCAGAAGGGCTCTGAAGAAAGTAAGAAAGCTTTGAGTTCTCTTGTTGGACTGATGAGTAGAAAATGATCAAGAAGTTGATGCCAGTCTTCAAAAGAGCCATAAAGACCATAGCTCTTAGCAACTTCTGTGGGACGAATGTAAAAGAAATATCTTGGATCAAATGTCTGCATTTATTGAATTAGGAAGCTCTGTTCATTTGGTGGTGTTTGGCTTGCCTGCTTAAATGCCTCTTGTATGCAATGCAGTGGGAATCCTAGAGGGACAATTTTCCACAGACATTAGAAGGGTTATTTGAGAAATTAATTTAGTGCTATTTTCCCTACTAATAAAAAAAACCCCAAACAACAACAAAAAAATTGAGAGAGATGTTGAGGTTTTTTTCCCATGTAGGTGTACTAGCTTCATTCTACTTCTCATAAAGATTGTCTGTTGCCAGTTTTATGTGCTGCCCAGCAGTTCATCATCTGAATCTTTTTTGTATTGAATGCTCCAGGCTTGGGGAGGTATGGCTGAAAAGTTGTATAGCAGAAAGGGACCTGAGGATTCTAATTGACAAGCAGCTGAAGAGGAGCCAGCAGTATGCCCAGGTGGCAAAGCAAGCCAATTGCATCCTGGCTTGAGTTACCAATGGTGTGACCAGCAGGAGTAGGGCAAGGATTGTCACCCTGTACTTGTCATTAGTGGGACCACACCTTGAGTGCTCTGTTCAGTTTTGGGCACCTCAGTACAAGACAAACACTGAGGAGCTGGAGCAACTGCGAAGAAGAGCAACTAAGCTGGTGAAGGACCTAAAGAAGAGCAGCTGAGGGAACTGGAGTGTTCAGTGTGAGGAAGAGGAGGGTGAGAGGAGACCTTATCACATTCTACAACTATCTGAAAGGACAATGCAGACAGGTAGGTGCTGGGCTCTTCTCACAGGGAATTAGTGCTAGAACAAGAACGGTCTCAAGTTGCAGCAGGGAAGATTTAGACTGGACACTAGGAAATATTTTTTCCCTGCAAGAGTGGTCAAGCATTGGAAGAGGCTGCCCAGGGAGGTGGTGGAGTCACCATCCCTGGATGTGTTTAAAGGTTGTTTAGATGTGGCAGTTAGCGATATGTTAGCTGTAGTTAGTGGTGACCTTGGTAGAGTAGGGTTAACGGTTGAACCTGATGATCTCCAGGGATCTTTTCCAACCTGCGATTCTATGATGTGAAGGCTTTGGCTGAGCTAGTGGAGATTTTGGCATCTCTCTCTTTCTCAGGATCAGTCTACCTGAGCTGGATGACCTTCTTCATTTAGTTTTAGACTCTTATTTTTTACTCTTTTGCATTTTGCTGTGACATTAGATGTTTGGATTAAAAAAAAAAAAAAAAAAAAAAAGGTGGTGGAGGTTTATGAATGGCTCTTTTGAAGAGGATTTGTGATGTGAAACATTAATTGATATCAACATGTGCAGAGTTAAGCAGTTAATGAATTATTACTATTACTGAAATAGGATCTGTATTTTTTTGGTATAAGGGCCTATGTTTCTGAAATGGTTGGGTTGCTTAAGCTGATTTGGTTTGCTGGGGTTTGGGACATTTTTTGAAGGGGAAACAGAGTTTTCTCTTCAACAAACTCCAATCTCCAATCCCTGACTTTGGGCTTGCCTACATTATGGAAATGTACCAAAATAGCTATTCCAGGATAAGCTCCCAGGGGGATATTTTAGAACTATATTAAATTAAATTGGAAATAGGAACTCTTATTTTGGAATAAGAGTGCCTGCATTGGGATTTATGTTGAAATAAACCACCTCAGAATAATTGTAGCTATTTTGGTAGATTTCCAAAAGCAGACAAGAGCTTAGCCATATTCTGAAATAATCATATTAAAATCTTACAGATGTAATGAGTTCTGGAGAAAAATGTCAATACTGAGGTGAAGCAAACTGGAATGAGTGTGTCTGATGGTGTCATATGCTTGTTTAGTGGGGTTTTATTCACTTTAAGCAAAAGATTCCACCCTTTGGGCTGTGTTTATAATTTGTTACTAATATTTAGTAGCAACCCCACCCTCTTACAGACAGAGGTCACATCTCTGCACAACTTGCAGTCTAGAAAGAATCCAATGGTTTTGCAATGCAAGCCTGTTTTGCTGATAAAATGCAGGTTCTCAACACACACAGAATCACAGAACATTAGGGGTTGGAATGGACCTGGAAACATCATCCAGTCCAACCACCCTGCTGGAGCAGGAGTACTTAGAATAGGTCACGTAGAAACATATCCAGAAGGGTTTTGAATGTCTCCAGAGAAGGAGGCTTCACAACCTCTCTAGGCATCCTGTTCCAGGGCTCTTACAGCCTTACAGGGAAAAGTTTTCCCTTATGTTCACACGTTCACGTGGACACTCTTCTGATCCAGCGTGCACCCAGTGCCCCTTGTCCTGTCGTTGGACGTCACTGAGCAGAGCCTGGCTCTGATCTCCTGACATTGCCTTCACATCTTTCTAAACATGCCTGAGGCCACCCCTCAGCCTCCTCTGCTTCAAGCTGAAGTGCTCCAGCTCCTTCAGCCTTTCTTCACAAGGGAGACGTTCCACTCTTTCTAGCACTCCTTGTTTATAACACTCCTTGTACATGACACTCCTTGCAGAGGCAAAACTGCTACTTAAGATTTTTTTTTTCTTTTTTTTTTTTTTCTCCTGCTTGAAGGAGAGCAGAAGATAGCTACGGGAAGGCAGAAATTATAAAACCCACACGTTTGTTCTGTGTTTGTAGTTATTGTGCCACTCCTCTCTGCTTAGTTTACTATAGATAGCACATGAGTCATTATTTACAATGGCAAATGCAATGTGCTTCCTTACAACCTGTGGCAAGGAGCTAGCATAGATGTGAAATGAGTGTGTCGCCCATCTTTACATACACACAATCGTTTAAAATTACACTTTCTCATGCTTACAGCTGAGGAAGTTCTGCTGTCTTCCTGAGTATGGGTTTTTTTCCCTCTCT
>VWZE01002186.1:21411-56526 GCA_013396675.1 Eubucco bourcierii
CTCCCTCACTTTAATCTTCCATGTACTTTCAACACTGTTTTGCTCCCATCCTGGAGATCTAAAAAAAAAAGATGTAGAAATCCAAATCAAGGTTATCCCATGGACCAGCTAATCCATAATGTGATTTCCACCCCCCCACCCCCCCACCCCCCCATTATGGTACATCATAATAAAATAAGTTGATATAATATTAAAAGAGAAAGGCAATTTCTACTTCTCAAATTTCCATATCTAACATCAAGCTCATGCTTGAAGGTAATTTCAGCTAATCCTTTGTAGCAATAAATATCTATTACATTTATCACACTGAATTTGTTTCCTCTTCACTTCATCCAATTACCTTTTTTGCAACTGGAAAATATATCAGAGTTGTCTCCATACTTTTTAATGGGTGTTACCTCACTATTTCCTTCTTGATCTTTTGTCAAGATGTGCTTTAATTAAAATGTTCATGTAACTTGGTCAGGCTTATCCTTCAGATTCCAGATAGTCATTAAGTTTACTTTGAAAAGTGGAATAGAGCAGTCTCAAGAGCTGAGCCAGGAGTGAGCAGCTTCTTTACCATGAGGGTGATGGAACACTTCAACAGGTTGCCCAGAGAGGTAGTTGAGGCCCCATCCCTGGAGATCTTCAATGTGAGGCCCAGAGAGCTCTGGGCAACCTGATCTAGTTGAGGATGCCCCTGCTGACAGTAGGGGGTGGTTGGACTAAATGACCTTTCGAGGTCTCGTCCAACTCAGACCATTCTCTGATTCTATGAAATTCTGTAGGTGTAGAAACTTCTACACAGGTTGTTGTAATGCCATCATTTAGGATGCTTTAGTCAGATGTTTATCAACATTTCTGTTATAAATCACTATCTAGTGCTTTGCTGTTTGTCTATTAAAATTTGCATAGAAAAAACCCAGATATAAATAGCCTCAAGCAGGCAACCTTCTTTTAATTAACAAGATGAATGGTTTCAGAGTGTAAAAATGCAGTCGATGCTCGTGTGCTTATCAGCTCCATATGGGAGTGACACTGTATCACCTTGGAGAAAATGTGTTTCCCCACTGTTCTCTTCCGGAGCCTGAGCTGTAGGTTCCTCACACGATTGCATCACAGGGATTTCTGTTTCTAAAGGCAATGTGTTTGTGTGCACAGCATNGTTTTTTTCCCTCTCTTTTAGGCACTTTCATTTGTGCCTTGGCTCCCATTGAGTGGATATGGCAGGGGCTCTGTGCAAAGAAAAGATCACACTCTGCATTTAACTGTCTTCTCCCTCACTTTAATCTTCCATGTACTTTCAACACTGTTTTGCTCCCATCCTGGAGATCTAAAAAAAAAAGATGTAGAAATCCAAATCAAGGTTATCCCATGGACCAGNTCACTTCATCCAATTACCTTTTTTGCAACTGGAAAATATATCAGAGTTGTCTCCATACTTTTTAATGGGTGTTACCTCACTATTTCCTTCTTGATCTTTTGTCAAGATGTGCTTTAATTAAAATGTTCATGTAACTTGGTCAGGCTTATCCTTCAGATTCCAGATAGTCATTAAGTTTACTTTGAAAAGTGGAATAGAGCAGTCTCAAGAGCTGAGCCAGGAGTGAGCAGCTTCTTTACCATGAGGGTGATGGAACACTTCAACAGGTTGCCCAGAGAGGTAGTTGAGGCCCCATCCCTGGAGATCTTCAATGTGAGGCCCAGAGAGCTCTGGGCAACCTGATCTAGTTGAGGATGCCCCTGCTGACAGTAGGGGGTGGTTGGACTAAATGACCTTTCGAGGTCTCGTCCAACTCAGACCATTCTCTGATTCTATGAAATTCTGTAGGTGTAGAAACTTCTACACAGGTTGTTGTAATGCCATCATTTAGGATGCTTTAGTCAGATGTTTATCAACATTTCTGTTATAAATCACTATCTAGTGCTTTGCTGTTTGTCTATTAAAATTTGCATAGAAAAAACCCAGATATAAATAGCCTCAAGCAGGCAACCTTCTTTTAATTAACAAGATGAATGGTTTCAGAGTGTAAAAATGCAGTCGATGCTCGTGTGCTTATCAGCTCCATATGGGAGTGACACTGTATCACCTTGGAGAAAATGTGTTTCCCCACTGTTCTCTTCCGGAGCCTGAGCTGTAGGTTCCTCACACGATTGCATCACAGGGATTTCTGTTTCTAAAGGCAATGTGTTTGTGTGCACAGCATGGCAATGGTACTGCTTTCTTACCAGTTATATGTCATGTTTCTTGCAGATCCTTATCCCCAGACATGTGCTAACTATGATATTATAGGTTTAGACTGGACATCAGAAGAAAATATTTCACAGAATGAGTGGTCAAGCATTGGAACGGGCTGCTCAGGCAAGTGGTTGAGTCAACAACCCTGGATGTATTTAGAGGTAGTTTAGATGTAGTGTTTGGGGATATGGTTTAGGGGTGAACTTTGTAGAGTAGGGCTAATGATTGGACCTGATGATCTCAAAGGTCTTTTCCCACCTGAGTGATTCTGTGATTCTGTGTGATCCTATAAGATGTGTTGGTTGCTTCTATAGGTTGCTCCTATCTCAGTATGGGCTTTTTTTAGAAGGCTATGGAACCAGAAGACAGATTAAAATGGAGCAGAATGATTCAGAAATCAGTGATTGGTAAAGACTTGCCATGAAATGCAGCTTCAGTCACAAATCAGTTGAAAACCTGTGCTGGATGTCTTGTCGATATCATGGAGACGTTTGCATGCTAAGTAGTGAAGAGAGAGCTGCTGTGCAGAGCTATACCAGCTGCTTGGCTGTTCACCTTGCTTTGCCCTGGTGTACACAAAACTATGCTGAATGCACTTTAGAGCAAGGAAAGAAGATATGGCAGGGAGGGAGCATTTCAGCCAAGACCTTTAAGATCACTGAGTCCAACCAGTATCTAACTCTACCATGCCCCTTAGTGCCACACGTGTCTTACACAAATGCAGAAAACTGGCTCCTCTTTGAGAGAGGGAAAAGGGTAGGTGGCCAAAGGCTCCACCATTGAAGAGCTGTCAGTCATCAATGTGAAATTTCTTTCTTCCTTAGGGCCAGCCTGAGGAAACAAGAAAAGGTATAGAAAAAAAGGGCTAATTTCTTTGAACTTTGCTGCTTCCTCTTGAGTGTATGTTCTGTAAAGGGAGAGATAAAGAAGATAAATGATTGGGGTTAATATCATGAAATGCTTCCCTACTCGAGGAGATATGCAGTTGAGGAGAAATACTTGCAATCTGTCGGATTCACGGGGGGAGGTGCTGATCATTTAGAGACCATGGGGCTTTGGCCCTGGATTTCAACAGGGTCAAGTGTGGCCTGAAATACTCTTTTTACACAAAAATCAGCATTGAGTTGAAGTATTTTGTTACTGGATAAAAAAAGAATCACAAACTCAGAGAATATATCCAGCTGGAAGAGACCTCCAAGCTCATCCAGTCCAACCCTCCACCCACCACTGAAGGTTCAACACTAAAATAGGTCCCTAAGCATCAGGTCCACACACTGCTTAAACACTTCCAGGGATGGTGATTCCACCACTGCCCTGGGCAGACCATTCCAAGGTTTGGCAAATCTTCCAGTGAAGAAATATTTCCTAGTATCCAGCCTGAACCTCCCCTGGTGCAGCTTGAAACCTTTTCCTCTGGTCCTGTCACTTGTCACCAAGGAGGAGAGGCTGCCCCCTCCTCCCTCCCTTCAGGTAGTTGTAGAGAGCAATGAGGTCTCCCTTCAGCCTCTTTTTCTCCAGACTTCTCCAGCTCCCTCAGATGCTCCTCAGAGCCCAGGTGCTCCAGGCCCTTGTTCAGCCTCGTTGCCCTTCTCTGGACATGTTCCAGCCCCTCAGTGTCCTTCCTGTAGTGAGGGACCCAGAACTGAACACAATATTTGAGGTGTGGAATTCTGCATTCTTGCTACAAAAAGCCAACAGAAAGCAACCAAACAAGACTCCCAACTCTTGAAGCTGTCTTTTACACATCAAGAAAATGGTGCAAACACCCTTGTTTTTCTTCTTCACAGATGGTCTTTGAATATATAAAGGCACCAAGAGTGTTTAAATCAGTCAGAGCAAAGTAATTCAGTCTGCATTTTGTCTTGTGTAACAGTGTGGCCAGCAGGACCAAGGAAGTCCTTCAGCCCCTGCAGTCAGCCTAGTTAGGCCACACCTTGAGTGCTGTGTGCAGTTCTGGGCCCCTCAATTCAAGAGAGATGTTGAGGTGCTGGAAGGTGTCAAGAGAAGAGCAGCAAGGCTGGTGAGAGGCCTGGAGCACAACCCTGTGAGGAGAGGCTGAAGGAGCTGGGGGTGTGCAGCCTGCAGAAGAGGAGGCTCAGGGCAGACCTCATTGTTCTCTATAACTGTCTGAAAGGAGGTTGTAGCCAGGTGAGGTTGGTCTTTTCTGCCAGGCACCCAGTGACAGAATGAGAAGACACAGCCTCAAACTGCACCAGAATAGGTTTAGGCTGAATGTTAGGAAGAAGTTCTTCACAGAAAGAATGATTTGCATTGAAGTGGGCTGCCCAGGGAGGTGGTGGAGTCACCATGACTGGAGATGTTTAAAAAGAGGCTGGATGAGGTACTTGGTGTCATGGTGTAGTTAACTAGAAGGTGATAAGTTGGACTCGATGATCTTAGAGGTCTTTCCAACCTGGTTAATTCTGTGATTCTTAAACTGTTCTATGTCTAGAGCATCATACCAGTGCAGCTGAAGTGTTTGAGTCAAATGTGCACCTCCTTCAGCTTCAGCATCTTTCACCTTAAAACTGCTGACCTGAGCACCTTCATGTGGGAACCTCTTTTTGTTTCTCTGAGAGGCCAATGCCACTCGCCTGCTGTGATGTTAGGGCACACCATCATTTTTTTCTGCCACATGAATGGGCAGATTTTCAGTTGGGATATATGGAAAATAGCATTTTCCTGTCTTCATAAACATAATATTAAGTAAGCCACCATTCAGCTTGAGACCAAATTCAGAGCATTAATCACTTTGAAACATTTCAAACATCAAAAATGTGTAAAATGAAAAGTACCTTCAAAGCTTTCCCCCCACTCTTTTACTCCCTCAAAGCCTTGAACAAAGGACTAAGTGTAGCTGCAAATGGTAACTTTAGCAGAAATAAATTTTAAATTCAACAGTCAGTAAGTTTATTACATCCTTTCTGTGGTAAATCTCAAATGTGTGGTGTTCTTTCTGTGATTCCCTGGCTGTGAGCAGCATTCACCATGTGCTTTTCCAGAGATTGGAGGTGGAGGCACTTTTGTGATACTGGCTTGGTGCATCTTCCTTGTTTCTTTCTTCCTTCAGGGCAAAAACCAGATTATCTTGTTCTGTGGATGTCTGACAGTGCCTATTGCATGTCTGGCAGTCACTAAAATCTAATTCTGCTGGACTTAATTACCATAATTTATTCCCTGTAGCTGGTTTCCAAAAATAGAAGTAGGTATGATCCTTGCTCTACTGGGCTCACACAAAAGACAGAAACTGGCAGATAGATGAGGGAAAGAAAAAAAAAAAGAAAAAAAAAAAAAGGGAGCAATGACTATGGATATGGAAAGCACACTGAGAGAGATAAATTAAATCCAAATGACTCCTTTGGTGTGATAGTGAGACTTAATAAGTAAGTTTATTAAAGGGAAAAATATCATTCAACTAAAAGATGCAGATAGCCGACTGCCTCTCAGAGTAACATTCAGAATGGCAGCATCCTAATGGCATCAACCCTACCCTGCAACTGGAAAGGCCTATTCTGCACTTCAAATCACTTGTCTCTGATGTCAACCTGGCTATGTGATCCAGCCAGCAGCTCTGTCCTTCCTTACTCAGCCCACCTCTTTCCTGTAGCTGCCTTTCAAATGCATCATTTTCTCATCTCAAATGATCTTTGGAGGCTGTCATGCTCTCTGCAAGCAGTTAAGAAGCCCTGAGCACATTCTGGGGTCCAGACCCCTCAGCAGGGTCTAAGTCACACTTCACCTTCCAGGGGGGTTTGGACTTGAAGATCTACAGAGGTCCCTTCCAACCCCTAACATTCTGTGATCCTGTGACTGATGCTTTTGTTGCTTGAGGTTGTCCTAATAGTAGTAAGGTAACCCTTTCATATGCAGAAGACATTGCAAACCCCAAACCCACCGCTTCTCTTAAGGTTTTCCTATCAGTTAGTAGCTGCTGCTACTGGCTTAGATGTGCTTCCACGCATTTGTCTTCACCTTGCCCCTGTGATGTGTTGCTCCACAGTCATCTTTCTGACAGATGACTGAAAAAGTTGCTTGAGGTTTGCAGAGGAAACCTGCAGCGGAACAGGCTTCATCTTGGCTCTTTTGTGGTCTCACTGAGTGGCCTCAATACTGCAGCCTGCGTCCTCTCCTTTTAGCCTTCCCACAAAGCGTTGGTTAAATATCAGCAGTTGCCAATAGCAATGTCCAGAAATACTTGTGGTTGAGTCCCAGATGTGATGTTTACTGTGCCAGCAGCTCCACCAGCCTTTAGCTGGTGCTCAGAGAAGGGCACNGTGGCTGAGGAAGCTGGGTATGTGCAGCTTGGAGATGGGAAGGCTCAGGGGGGACCTCATTGCTCTCTACAACTACCTGAAAGGAGGTTGTGGTGAGGTGGGGGTTGGTCTCTTCTCCCAGGCAACCAGTGACGGAACATGAGGATACAGCCTCAAACTGTGCCAGAGCAGGTTCAGGCTGGATGTTAGGAAGACGTTCTTCACAGCAAGAGTGATTGGTGTTGGAATGGGCTGCCCAGGGAGGTGATGGAGTCACCATCCCTGGAGGTGTTTAAGAGGAGGCTGGATGAGGCACTTGGTGCCATGATTTAGTTAATTAGAAGGTGTTAGATGGTAGACTGGACTCAGTGATCTCAAAGGTCTTTTCCAACCTGATTGATTCTGTGATTCTGTGAATTGCCTGTAGAGGATAACACTGGTGATGAAGACTACATGGTACACAACTAACCCTCTTCCGCAACAGCCTCTGAGGAGCATATAGCCCCTTGAGTGAGGGAATGCTGAGATGAGACTGAGGGTCCACTGCTACCATCCCCAGACCATCTCTACCCTGGTTTTCCCGGAGTTGAAAGGACCTCCCATGGAGAGGAAAGCAGGTACTGTGTTAGAAAAGAGATTGTTGAATTAGAGATGCCCCTCGGTGGCAAGTGCTGGACTCACTGTTGCACTACTGACATTGGAGGGCATCTTCCATTGTTGTCATCTCTTGATGACTGGGCAGGGTTTGGAGATCATGCCTGACCAAAGTATCCACATGGGAGGAGGCAGCATCAGAAGCATGAAGGTACTCCAGTGGACAGTTTCCACTAGATGAGGTTTAAGGCCTCATCCACCCTGGCCTTGAACACCTCCAGGGAGGCGACATCCGCAACCTCCTTGGGCAACCTGTTCCAGTGTCTCAGCACCCTCATGGTAAAGAACTGGGTACATAATTTCATCAGTGCACGGAGTCTTGCTGCCATCCTTGGCCTTTGGACCAGGTTGATCTGGGGAGAAAAGTTTACATCATAAGAACTCCCCCTCCATGGGCAGGGAAAAGGTATCAGTAAAATAACTTATCACTCCAATTTTGAAACCCCCCTACTTTCTGTACTCTAATCTATGACTCTACTCGTAGCTATGTCAGTGGGTGTTGTGTATTATAAAGGCACTTAGTTTGCTTCTTTCCTTTGCGCATAGAAATTTCTGGATAATCTGGAGAGAGGAAAAGGTGCTGATTTTGCTTAGGCATTGAACCACTCCATGTATTTAGCTTTATCTTTGTGTGCTGATTTTGGGAGCAGTCTCCAGGCCTCCATGTTAAAAAGCTGCTCCCAACGTTTTTTATTTGTGTTCTTTATTGCTTCATGTCTTGCAGGACAGTGAAACATCTGGCCCAAAGGTACGAGCTGCTGCTCCATAACGAGCGTACCAATGATGGCCAGCTGGAAATATACCACTCTGTCATTTTCCCTGCGTCCCCTTCTGCACACTTAGAAATGCCACATGAATTGCAGCATAATTCATAACCCTGTAGCAGTGAGACTTGAGCTGCTATGTTTGAGAAGTGAGCTGAGGGCACCACTTCTCTGTGGGGGGCTACCTCTCAGGCTCTGAGCAATGGGAAATAATGCATTCAGCAAATGCATGCTTCCCCTCGCTGTTGACTTAGCATGTGTGTGGGTGGATGCGCTGGAGGTGCCTCGGGCTTGTTAATAAAACTAAGGATATGAATAATACTCAACTGCTACCGCACGATGCTTCTGCCACTGCAGTTCCTCTGTAGCAGCAGTTGAGTGACAGAGGGGATGCTACTGATGCACAAACCCTTCATCCTCCTGCCACCTTTCTTTTCTACTTCCATTCTGCTGGGAGTTGAACGATTACAGTGTTTTAATCTGAGGATATTTTGACTAAAGGCTTTCTTCAAGAGACAAAGAAATCTGTGTGATTAGGTAGCTACAATTAAGGAATTAACAATTAAAATGGCTTTTTTTTTGGGGGGGGGGATGTGCTATCAATGGTAGTGCTATGCATTACTCAGTTCAAGGTTATGTCTTTCCTACTGTGGCATGTATTTTCTGACAGCTTTTATATACAATCAGAGCATTCTTTATCTTCTAAATAAATAGATATTTTGGTAAATAAGAGATGTAGATATTTAGATAAATAAGAGATTGTTTATACTTTCTATGTTTGGTATGTTTGCCACGATGTAAGACCATGAAAGAGCTTTCTGGAGAAAAGAAGAGAGTCGCTGAAAAACAGCTTTCAAGGAAAAGTAAGCAGGAAGAAAGGATGTGCTGAGCTAAGACCTCACCAAAAGAAAAAAGCACCAGGGAGATAGATCTGGCTACAAGTACAAAGCACAAACACAAAGCAGTCTGATTAATCAACTAGCCTGCTTCTCAAGTTTATTAAACATGACAAGAAATTTAATAGAGAACAAAATCAAGGTGTTTGTAAAACACTCAAGGTGAAACTGCTGGTTAGAACCAGTAATTTTTATGTTGGGTTTCATAAGGTTCATCTGCCTCTGTCCAAAGTAGAACAGAAAAAAAAAAAAGAAAGAAATGGTGCATTGTGATCACAGTCCTAGGCTGTTTATATGTGTGCTTCAAATTAAGGGTTTGGTGTCATGGAAACAGCTTCTTCATTTGGAAAGCTCTGTGGCAGCATGAGTAGGAAAGACAGGAGAGAGCAAGAGGAACAGTGAACAAGGGGACACATGAGTGTGCCTGTGTAGTCTTCCCAACATCAGCAGATACCTCCTTTCCTGGGAGAAAATGAAGCACACATAAGAGCAAGACTCCAAGCCTGCTTGCCTTACCTCTCTCTGGAACAATGCAATTCATTCCCCCTTTGCTGTTTGTCATCTGTAGGAGTGGATGTGGCTTTTTTGGTGGTTCATGCAAAATGCAGTTCTAAATAATTCTTAAGGGGATTTTCTGTATGGAAGGAACATGTATGTGTGCAGGTTGCAGGTGAGGTGGTAGGAAGCAGCCCTGTGGAAAAGGACTTGGGACTTCTGGTGGATGGGAGGCTGGACATGAGCCAACAATGTGAGCTTGCAGCTCAGAAGGCCAATGGCATCCTGGGCTGCATCAAAAATAGTGTGGCCAGCAGATCCAAACAGGGGATTCTGACATTCTGCTCTGGTGAGACCTCACCTGGAGTGCTGCATCCAGCTCTGGAGCCCTCAACTCAGGAAGGACATGGACCTGATGGAGCAGATCCCAAGGAGGGCCATGAAGATGATGGGGGGCCTGCAACACCTCTGCTATGAGGCCAGGCTGAGGGAGCTGGGGTTGTTCAGCCTACTGAAGAGAAGGCTTCAGGGAGACCTAATAACGACCTTCCAGTACATGAAGGGAGCCTACAAGAAGGATGGAGAGAGACTGTTTAAAAATGTCTGGACAAGGGGCAATGGTTTGAAACTAGAGAAGAGCAGATTCAGACTGGATGTTAGGAACAAGTTCTTTACCATGAGGATAGTGGAACACTGGAACAGGTTGCCCAGGGAGCTGGTTGAGGCTCCATCCTTGGATGCCTCCAAGGACATCTTCTGTGATTCAGTGTTGCTATAAGGTGCCCTCAGCACTTCAGCAGCAGCATCTACTGGAAGGACTGAGTTGCCTAACAACAAGCAGCTGTGTGTTAAAGAAACTGGAGGTGGAATGGTTATCCTGAGAAAACTGCTCAATCCTCAGAGGAGAAGAAAAAAAAAAAACAAAACCAAAATGAAGAAACAGAAAATAGGAAAAAAAAAAAAAAAGAAAAAAAGAAAGGGGAGAAAAAGAGAAAAAAGGGGAAAAAAGAAAAAGGGGGGAAAAAAGAAAAAAGGGAAAAAGGGGGGAAAGTCTCATTAGTGTAGAGGAAAATTTGAAAAACCTTTAAAATTATAGGAAATTTTCTATCTGAGAATAACTCAGTAGGTAAGGTAGAAAAGTTTGAAATGCCTTTCTTCAGAAGCAGGCAATGGAGTGTAGTTTAACCGAATAGCTCTGCCTCAGACTCTCATTCTCTTTATTATCAAAGTAATATGAAAAGCGTAAGAGCTTGGGCAAAAGAGAAATGACTGTGCAGCCTTTCTTGTCCTTGAGTTGTGCCTTTGTGCATGAGTTATTTGGGTGTTCTCAAGGTACTGAGGAACAGAATGAAGAAGTATGTGTCTGCGTGAGTGCTTTTGCTCAGATCAGGAATGTGTTTTGAAATAGCTCTTCCAGTTGGCTGCACTACCGTTGTTTGGTTTGCATTACAGGGTGGGCTCAGAGCTCATGAACTCAAGTCTCCCTGGAGGAAACTGACCACCACTAATGGCCATTTGGTCCTTAAGATCAGACTAGAGACTTTCTGAAGCAAATCCCACCCTCTGTGCCCTCCCTGGTTTCCTAGTGACATGGCATTAGGTCCTCCACACCAACTGTTTCTCTTCACCTGTATCTTTGAATTACAGCATAGGTGTAGGCTGCAGAAATGGTTTCAGTTCTTAGAATTATAGAATGGTTTGAGTTGGAGGAGACTTCTAAAGGTTGTCTAGTCCAACCCCCCCCTGCAGTAATCAGGGACATCCTCAACTAGATCAGGTTGCCTGTAGCCCTGTTAAGCCTCACAATGAAGATCTCCAGGGATGGGGCCTCAACCAGCTCCCTGGGCAACCTGTTCCAGTTTTCCACTACCCTCATGATAAAGAACTTGTTCCTAACACCAATCTAAATCTGCTCTTCTCTAGTTTGATGCTATTGCCCCTTGTCCTATCACTGCAAGCCTTTGTAAGCAGTCTCTCTCCATCCTTCCTGTAGCCCACTTCATGTACTGGAAGGCTGCTCTTAGGTGTCCCCAGAGCCTTCTCTTCTGCAAGCTGAACACCCCCAACTCCCTCAACCTGTTTTTGCAGCAGAGGTGTTCCAGCCTTCTGATCATTTTCGTGGCCCTCCTTTGGACTTACTTCATCTTATGTTGAGGGTTCCAGAGCTGGATGCAGTACTCCAGATGAGGTCTCACCAGAGCAGATGGCACTGCTCCCTCTCTGATCTATGAAGAACTGTAGCTTTCCCTCATTCTGAGGACTCATAGTAGGTCCCTCTAATCTCGGGGTTTTGTTGTGGTTTTGTTGTTGTTTAATATTTTTTTTTCTTCAGAAGAAATCAGCTGTTTAAATAGCAATTATTATTATTATTGGTAAGTGGGCATGATACAACCTATTGCTGTCTTTCTCCTGTTGAATAAAAAATAGGCAAAATTGCCCTGAGAGGCAGAGCCATTGAGGAGCTGTTGAGATACAGCAGCTTTTGCAAGTCTTTCATCTGACTCGGAGATGGGAATGCAAAATCTGAAACCTGGGGACATCCTGTGGCTTTGAACAGCCTCTGGGAGAGGTGTGCTGATTGAGCTGAATAGATCTCACTCATTCATATCACTCATGTTTACTCATATAACATTTATAGCACAGGATAATTTTCCCCTTTTAATAAGTAATTAATAATAGCTCAGTATGAGTTACAGATGGAACTTCAAATTATACTTTATTGTACTTTGCTCTTTCAGGTGAACCTTGGCAGGCTTGTGCACGGGGCAGAGTAAAACTACTCTGTTGCAGTGGAAGCCTGGGGGCTGATACTGTGACAGGCAGAGGTGAACACTGAGTTTCTTTCAGTTTGCACACAGGGATAACAGAGCAAGTGGGGACTTGAACCTATCTAATCTCCTGCCTCTGATCTCCCTCGATATTTTTATTTACTCTGGGAGCAGAGCTTCTTCAAGGTCCTGCCTCCCTTCTCTCATTTCCATTCTATGGTCCTGTCTTTTGAGTTGGGAACCAGCAGAAGCTGCTCTAGCTATGCAGGGAAACCACAGCTGAGATACATTTGTGCTGTGGGCTTCTAGTTTCTACTCACAGGAATCTGGTTTCCTATTATTTTCAACCTGTAGGGCTACGTGGCTTGCAAACTCATAACATGTGTCACTATTACTTTTTTTTTTCTTTTTTTTTTTCCTTTCGGCTGTATTTTTTTCTCCAGAGTAAAAAGGTGGTTGCTATGGAACATCTTATTTTTCATGCAAGATGACACAATCAGCTTTCCTGCTGTTGCATCTCAAAGGACACTTCTGTGCTGTGAAAAGGAGCCCCTACTGCAGTGTGTTGAGGTCTCCCAGGCTCCTGTTCAACAGCTAGGTGGCCCTGGTTGCATGGGGCCTGGTTCAGTGCAATCAGTAAGGCTATGCTTAAAAATAAAAGACTAAGATGCTGCCCTGTTTCTCTCTCAAGGGTCTGCTCTACTATCCTTCATCTCTCCAAAGATCTGCATTTTACATCAATACCAACAGCAAACATCTTTATGCAGTCATGAGGTTCCTTTTGTTGGGATGTAAACCCTGGTAAAAGGGAGTGTTTTCTGCATTATGGTTTTTGGTTTTTTTTTTTTATTTGTCTCAAAATACCTTTTTTTGGTGTCTGTCTGATCAGCATATATTGGAGGAAGATTATACTTGCTTCATGGAATCAAAGCCTGCAAAAAGATTTCTTAGCAAGCCTTTTTTAGGTATAACAATGTTAATAAGCACTTTTCAGAGGCATTTTGAGGCTTCTGCTTGCTTCAGTAGCTGTAGCACAAAGACTTGGGGAAGATATATCTGAATAGCAGTGGCCACAAAAATAGTTTTTTGATCCTAAAGAACAAGAGATTTCTTAAATGACAGTGTGATGTCAGGAGTGAAAATGGTTAGTCCTGGTGACAGAGAAAGAGAAGAGAAAGGAAAAAGACAGCACCAGTGATAAACCCAAGCAAGTCTGCTGAAGAACTCCTACTTAGTCCTTACAGTAGATTTTTCACTTCCTCTCTAGAACTACCAATACTATACATGTAAAAATGATTTACAAAACAAGTCCCACTTTGTTCTTCTCAAGAGTAAAAAGGGATGACTTGGCTGCTTTATTGCAAGGCCACTATAAATTGGGCAGTATATATGAAGAATTGAGCAATTGACTCAGGCCAGGAAGGAGTCAGGAGGAACTTGAGATGGGACTGATGTGCTGCTGCTGCTGCTTGGGAAAATGGCTGGTTTGGGTTCATCAGCATGCTGTGTTATTAAGACATGTATGGGGAATGCTTCTGTCATGGCTGAATGTATTGATTTGGCATTGCTCTGCCTTTGTCTTAGCAGAAACACAAGAACACTATCTATTCTGAACCCAGCTCTTAAAGAAATGAAACCAATCTTTCCATCTGCTTGAACCGGATTTAGGCTGGACCCTAGCTATTTTAGAGAACTTGGTGTTGAATTTCAGCATGAGCTTGGTCAAAATTAAAACACTGAACTTGGAAACAGAAAAGAAAGGATGGGTGTGGGCATGAATGACAGATGGGATAAAAAAATACCAGTCAACAAGTTATTATTCTCAGCTTCCCCTTCAGTTTTCATTACACACCACCTGACACCTGGAAGGGATCGGTTTGCTGTTGAAAATGGTAGGCACCACCTCAAAATGAAGATGCAGAAACCCTCTAGCAAAAGAGGGCAAGACCTTACTGTAGCCACGGTGTTTATTTTTTCTGGAGATGGTTTGGGTGATGGCACTGCTGTCAAATGCAGAATCTCAAGGTCTGTAGACTACAGTAAATAGAGAAGAATGATGCAGACAAGTGTAGACACTTAGGTAATCCACATTTTACCAGTTTAGGTCAAAAAACATGCGAGGGAGACATTTCAGCAACAAAGCCACTCCAGTGTAATGCCACAAAGTACATAATTTGAAGAACATAACTCAGTATTTTAAAAGTTGAGCTGATTTCCAGATTAAAAAGTCACTGATGAGCCTGAAATTACCAGATCCAGCTTGAGTTAGCAAGGGTAGCAGAGTTTATCACACCCCACCCCCCAAATAACAGGAGTATATTTGCAAAGTGTAAAGAATCTGTTGATTTAAGAAAATTAAATGTTTTGCTCCATTTCCACTTCATTCGCTCCAATTCAGCTGCAAAAAGCAACTTAAGTAAATATATGCACATGAAAAAGCAAAGAAGCAGTTCAGAATAATTATGTTGGGAAAACCTCAGATTCAGATTGATTATAGGTCTTAAAATGTCTAAAACAGAGTTCTTACTGTACATTGAGTGCATAGAGGAGTTATTGAGAGTAGACTTATATGTGATGTGCACTTCTCATTAAATTGAAAAGTTTCATAGATTCCTAGACTGGTTTAGGTTGGAAGGGACCTTAAAGATCATCTAGTTCCAACCACCAAGCCATGGGCGGGGACACCTTTCACAGGCCCAGTTTGCTCAAGGCCTCATTCAACCTGGACTTGAACACCTCCAGGGAAGGAGCAACCACGACCTCCCTCAGCAACCTCTTCCAGTGTCTCACCACCCTCACTGGAAAGAATTTCTTCCCAATCTCCAATTTAAATCTGCCCTCTTGATGCTTCAATCCATTCCCTCTCATCCTGTCACTATAAGCCCTTGCAAAATGTCCCTTCCTGACTTTCTTGTAGGCCCTTTCAGGTACTGGAAGGCTGCTCTGAGGTCTCCCCAGAGCCTGCTTTTCTCCAGGCTGAACAGCCCCAACTCTTTCAGCCTGTTCCCATAGTGGAGGGTTTCCAGTCCTCTGCTCATCTTTGTGGCCCTCCTGTGGACCTGCTCTAGCTGATCCATGTCCCTCATGCTGGGGGCACCAGAAATGGATGCAGTACTCCAGGTGGGGTCTCATGAGAGCAGAGTAGAGGGACAGAATCACCTCCCTCTGCCTGCTGCTCTCACTATTTTTGATACAGCCCAGGGCACAGTTGACCTTCCAGGTTGCAAGTGACCATTGCTGGCTCAGAATGACAAAATAATGAATTTTCCTGTTCTGTGTTGGATTCTTCTTCTAACATTTAGTAGCATTGTGTGGGTTGTGTTTTGTTGTTTGGTTGGTTGATTGATTGACTGTTTTGGTTTGTTTGTTTTATAATTTAAAATATATTTATTTAAATTTTGGGGCTGCTTTGTCAAGCTCTATGCACATACAGATGACAGACAAAGGGAACTTAGAATACGTAGAATTGGCAAGCTTGATTTGGGTTTCTTAAAACTATCAGTGCTGGTGCTAGTGGTTGTAGTTTTGTCTCAGTGTGCTCTTTCTAACATGATTCATTTGTTCAGTATTCAACATGCAAAAAAGACACTTCAGGCATCCTGTGAGGATTTTCTGCAGATCCCTGTATTTGTGTCAGTGCAGCTATATGTGTTTTTATCTGAAAATATACCATTGTAAATCTGGCTTCTGGCACATAGTATGTTAATGAAAGTCACGGAGGTTGCAGTCAAAATTTGCCTCTTCTAAAATTGCTACTGTAAGTGAGAGACTAACTTGTGTTTTTAAAGCAGAACTTGACCTTTAATTGGTGTTGGCTCATTCGGTGTCATCAGAGAATCATAGAATGATCATCCAGTCCAACCCCCCTGCAGTCAGCAGTGACATCCTCAACTAGATCAGGTTACCCAGAGCCCTGTCGAGCTTCACCTTGAATATCTCCAGGGATGGGGCCTCAACCAGCTCCCTTGGCAACCTGTTGCACTGTTGCACCGTCCTCATGGGAAAGAACCTGTTCCTAACATGCAATCTAAATCTGCTCTTCTCTCATTTCAAACCATGGCCCTCGTCCTGTCACTGCAGCCCCTTTTTGCAAACAGTCCCTCTGCAACCTTCTTGTAGCCCCTTTTAGATGCTGAAAGGCCTCTCTTAGGTCTCCCTGGATTCTTCTCTTCTCCAGGCTGAACAATTCCAGATCCCTCAGCTTGTTCTTTGTGGCCCTTCTCATGAAACATTATGGCACCACATGGGGGCTTGCTGTAATTCCAAGGGACACTCTTGTTTTCTTTGCTTCCCTCTAGACTGCTGATTGCCAGCTCCACCCTAAGGAGAATACCATTTATTTTATAATGACCATTTTTTCTCTACCCTGATGAGTGGGCACATTGAGATTTGCTAGCTCATGTTTATCTCAGCTCAACATTGTTTGGTAAAGGAGTGGAAACCCTTTTACTAGATTCAGTCTCTCTACCCATATATGTTGTTGGCTTTCTCTCCACAGAGCAATCTGAGATTAAAAAAAATGTATTATAAAAATTGTCATGAAATCTTGTCCTTATAACACTTCTTCTAATCCAAATCTGTCACTTCAGGGCCAAACCAACCATTTCTGTGCATGATCTTGCTCCTATCTTGTGAGGGATGTGGAGATTTGAAGAGTTTATTTTAGTCAGCTGCTTTTTTTTTTTTTGCCTTGAGGTTCTTTGTGGGACTCTACAGAGGGTTTTCTTGGCATGTGTCAGACTACTGAGGGAGTTAAAAAAATAATTTTGCAGTATGAAGGAGTCACTAATCTCTGAGGGAGGTTGAAAACAAGGCTGGGAAGTCAATGGGGACAAGCAGATTGATAGGAGCTTCTGTCTGCTTCTCACCTGTGAATGCTGGGCTGCCCTGTACTTCATTTTGCATCTGGTTCTGCTTTTGGAGTGTGAGGTAAAAACCCTGTTGTAGAGGGGAAGCATTTGAGGATTAATTCCTCCATTTGGTTCATTGTACAAGAATTGTATCAGCTAATTTAGGATGAAAATTGTTCTGGCATGACTCTGCAGGGTAAACGACTCAGTATACCTCACACCACACTGAAAACCAAACTCAAAATCAGTTAGGACAAGGCAATATGCTTTATGAGCAGGGTGATTCACCAGGAGCAAATGAAAGATCCAGGAGAATCATCCTGATGTCAGCAGAAGATTAGTAACACATGAGGATTTCTCATAAAAAAAATCCAGTTCTGACTAAATGTTTTTTGGTGTAAGCAACTGCTGCTAAAAGGATACCCGAGAAGAAATGCCCTGCCTCATTACAACATTTGGAGCCTTTCTTGCTTCACAATGGAAATGCACCAATTTTCTTTGGCTTCTCTAACTCTGGCAGATAAAGCGTAGAGGGTAGCTTGAAGGGTCATCCAGTTTAACCTTTATTAGCACATGAATGCATGAACCAGTATTAAAAAGGAAGTAGAAAGCACACTCAGCTTGCATTTACAGATCAGACTGTAATATGTGAGGGTGCAGGATGACAGATCTTTGTTTCCCTTCCTGTTAAATAGAAGAAGTTGGAATTGTAGAGGCAACAAAGCAAAAAAAAAAAAAATCCTCTATTTAATTGGTTTGATTTATTTACTCTATTTCTTAACTGTATTTAACAGTTCCTCTCTCTCCTGGGAGAAAAAAAAATGTATAAACTCTAAATGTGTCATTTGGCTTTCATGACATTTTATTCAGTGACAGGATGTGACAATGCTCATTTGTTTTTACTCATCAGGGTGATAAATATGAAGCTTGTGAAGTATAAATCTTTTTCTGGAGATGCTGTTGAATTAAAATCCTATTCTAATTTTCCTTAAAATGGAAGGTTTAATTGGAAGCAAGTTGAATACTGTGACAACATGCAGGAAATTTGTATTTTTCTCCCATTCTTATCTTGTATTCTGGGCTTTTGAACTCAACCTGTTGGGTTGTCTGTGTATTCTTTTTACTGAGATCTGGCTGGGGCAAGTAGGTTCTCTGATCATAGAATGGTTTGGGTTGGAAGGAACCTCTGAATGTCATCTAGTCCAACTGCCCTACAGTCAACAGGAACATCCCCTAGTAGATGAGGTTGCCCAGAGCCCTGTCAAGCCTCACCTTGAATATCTTCAAGGATGGAGCCTCAACTACTTCCCTGGGCAACCTGTTGCAGTGTTCCACTACCCTCATGGTGCAGATCATCCAATCCAAATCTGCTCTTCTCTAGTTTGAAGCCATTGCCTCTTGTCCTGTCACTGCAGTCGTCCGTAAATAGTCTCTCTGCAGCCTTCTTATGGCCTCCTTCAGGTACTGGAAAGCTGCTATTAGGTCTCCCCAGAGCCTTCTCTTCTCCAGGCTGAACACCCCCAGCTCCCTTAGCCTGTCCTTGTAGCAGAGGTGCATCAACCCTCTGATCATTTTTGTGGCCCTCCTCTGAACCCTCTCCACCAGGTCCATGTCCTTCCTGTCCTGAGAGTTGCAGAGCTGGATGCAATGCTCCAGTTGAATTCTCACCAGACGAGAGTGGCAGAATCCCCTCCTTCCATCTCTGGCCACACTGTTTTTGATGCAGCCCAGGATGCCGTTGGCCTTCTGGGCTGCAAGATCACACTGTTGGCTCATCTCCAGCTTCTCATCCGCCAGAAGTCCCAAGTCCTTTTCCACAGGGCTGCTTTCTGTCACTACCAATGAGGACATTCACATATACAAATTGCAGTTATTTTGTAAAAGACGCTGGAAAGCTTTTCCTTCTTCTAATAACCCAAAAAGCAGACATTGAAGAGTACAAAGGGCTCCCCTGTCAGCCAGTTGCAACTCCGCAACTCATGCATAATCCAGAGGTGCTGAACTGAAGGTTCCTGCTGTAGAAACCGGGAACTCATTTTACATGGGATATTAGGAGGCATTTTCCCTTTCAGTTCGAGTTCCATTCACTGCAAATAATTTAGCTGTCAGCACTTCATAATTGTGCATTAAAAAAGTAATGAAAGAACAGCTTATAAATAAATTCTGCCAGAAGCCTCAAGCAGATTGGCCAAATAAAACTTTGCAGAGGCAATGGACATTGATAGCTTCTGTGCCAAACCAGGTTCAAATGCTTTTAATCTGTGTCATCCTGCAATTTAATATCCACGTTTCCCTGCATCATCAAAGTTGCTCTATTCTTTGTCCCTGCTTTTCTTCCTTGTTTTCTAGACGCGGGGCTCAGGTCAGTGAGCTGTGAAGCCTCCTGCTGTTGCTGTTTCCAGTGCAAGGCATGGGAGTGCTCTGCATTGGAACAAGGATGTGGACAAGGGAATCCCAGTGTAGGGAGGGGTAAAGTGAGCACAGCAGAACTGGAAGTAGGAAGGGAGACAGAAGCGGCAGTATTTTTGAAGGGATTACAGTACCATATCCTTGCCACATGCTGTAATTTCCGAAGTGGGGGCATCTAATTGTAACAGTCGTTCAGACAGATGGAAAAGATTGAGGAATTTTGTTTTGCCTGATATCCTTTTTTCCTCATAGAGCCACAGAGCTCACAACAGACCTTTCTTTTACTTTGTTAGAGCCTCTCCTGCTTATTGAGCTTTCCAGCAGGATGACATGGGAGAGGTTGCATTTCATTGGATTTGCTATGCCTTGAGGCAGGAGGGGAGGCAGCCTGGGCCATGGCAGCGGTGGACAGCAGGGCCAGATGGTGGGGTCTGGATTGCTAGTGGCAGCCAGTGCTTGGGCTGACATCGTCACCTCTGGGACTTCTTCTGCAGTGAGCTGAGCTCTCCATCCTCTCCAAGCCATTCAGATAAAAAATGCTTTAGAGGGAACATGATCTTTTCCTCCCTGGGACAGGAGTCTTGGAAAAACAATAAACTTTAATCGGAATTATTTTCTTGAGGAAACATCACAATTGTTTAAAAAGGGGGATTGTTCTGTTCCTTTGTTTGTTCTTTATTGGCTGCTTTTATCGTTCAGTGATTTTACAGCATCACAGAATATTAGGGGCTGGAAAGGACCTAAAAAACTTATCCAGTCCAATCCCCCTGCAGAGTAGGAGCACCTAGAGCAGATCACACAGGAATCCATCCAGGTGGGTTTGGAATATCTCCAGACAAAGAGTCTCCACCCCCTGGGCGGCCTGTACCAGTGCACTGTCACCCTCACAGGGAAAAAATTCCTCTTCGTGTTTCCATGGTACTTCCTATGCCTCAGTTTCCACCCATTGCCCCTTGTCCTGGCATTGGGCATCACCCAGCAGGGCCTGGATCCATCCTCTTGACTCTCACCTCTTACATTTTTATCAACATGAATGAGATCATTCCTCAGGCTCCTCTTCTCCAAGCAGCACAGCCCCAGCTCCGTCAGGCTCTACTCATAAGGAAGATGTTCCACTCCCTTTGTCATTTTTGTGCCTCTGTGCTGGACTCTTTCAAGCAGTTCTCTGAGGTGCTTTTTGAAGTGAGGGGCCCATAACTGAACACAATATTCCAGATGTGGCCTTGCTAGGGCAGAGTAGAGGAGGAGGAGAACTTCTCTTGACTTACTCACCACAGCACTTTTAATACACCCTAGTATGGCATTGGCCTTCTTGGCCACAAGAGCACACTGCTGGCTCGTGGCCCAAAGACAGGACAGGGACAGTGGGTGGATGTTGAGGCATAGGAAGCTCCATGGAAATACAAGGAAAAGTTTTTCACTGTGAGGGTGACAGAAAACTGGAATAGGCTGCCCAGGGCGGGTTGTGGAGACTCCTTCTCTGCAGATATTCCAAACCTATCTGGATGTGTTCCTGTGTGACCTGCTCTAGGTGCTCCTGCTCTGGCAGGGGGGTTGGATTGGATGAGCTTTGGAGGTCCCATCCATTCCCTAACACTCTGTGATTTGCTTAAACAAAGCCCAGGAAAGAGAGTAACCCTTATATGAATTATGAATATGCCAAGAAAATGTAGCATTTTTTTTGTTTTTTGCTTTTTTTTCCACTTTTTCAGAATTTTTCTTCTCTCATCTCTTAACAACTGTGTGACTCCTTAAATGAGCATTTAGTGTCATCAGAGGAATCTTCACCAACGCAAATGCCATTTCAGAAGCTGCACCAAACAGCTGCAGAGGGCTGACATTATTCAAAGGTTTGTAAAAACATCTTGAATTTCAGAGTGAATATAGTTAATCCAGGAGGTGAAAAATTAATTGGAGAGTGGTTAAGCAAATTCCATGTCAGATTAATCTTTCTGGTGCAGAATCTTCTCATATTGTTCATGGGTCTTATTTAGATAAACTCTTTTATGCTTATGGAATAAATTTCTCTGCTCTGGAGAACAGGAGGCTGAGGAGAGACCTCATTGCTCTCTACAACTACCTGAAGGGAGGCTAGAGCAAGGAGGGGTCAGCCTCTGCTCCTTGATGACAAACAACAGGACTGTAGGAAATGGTTCCAAGCTGCACCAGGGGAGGTTTAGGCTGAATGCTTGGAAATCTTTCTCCACTTCAAGAGTTGTCAAACTTTGGAATGGTCTGCCCAGGGCAGTGCTGGAGTCACCATCTCTGAGGGTGTTCAAGCAGCCTGTGGAGCTGGTGCTTAGGGATATGGTTTAGTGTTGACCCTTCAGTGCTGGGTAAAGGGTTGGACTGGGGGCTCTTGGAGGTCTCTTCCAACCAGATATATATTCATTCTGTGTTGTAGTAAGCCCTGCAGGAGTATCAGTGATTTCATGAGGATGGGCAGCACCAGCATCCCAAGGCATTAATGGCACCAGTGTTTCCTAGAAATTAAGTGTGCAGCATTACATTTTATTGACAGGAAGTAGCTAATTTGCCTCAGGGCATCTGGCTCCTAATTTTGTTAACCTGCAGGATGTTTAACCAAAGCAGCACACATATATCTAGATCTAGATCTATAACGTTATTTCTAAAAAAGATAATTATTTCACTTACAAATGAGACAGCAGTGTTTGATATAACAAGCAGTGGAATAATTGTCAATGCTGTAACCTAATTAGAAAGTAGCTATCTCAGAAGAAAATGGAAGTCAATGATTTTTCTTTGGTTTCTTGAGAGAAAACATTTTACACATTATATATTTATAATATGTGCATGTACACACACACACACAAACACACAGGATCACAGGATGTTAGGGCTTGTCCAACTCCATGCGAGAGCCGGAGCATAAAATCTATCACAGGTCACACAGGAACACATCCAGATGGGTCTGGAAAGTCCAGAGAAGGAGACTCCACAAACTCTCTGGGCAGCCTGTGCCAGGGCTCTGTCACCCTTACAGGCAAGAAGTTCTTCCTCATGTTGAGGTGGAACTTCCTGTGCTGTAGTTGCCATCCATTGCCTCATGTCCTATCCCAGGGCACAAGTGATCAGAGGCTGTCCCTGTCCCTTCCTTCCTGACCCCCAGCCCTCAGCTATTTCTAGACATTGCTCAGATCCCCTCTCAGCCTTCTCCTCTCCAGACTAAGCATCCCCAGGGCTCTCAGGCTTTCCTCATCAGGCAGTGCTGTAGTCCCTTCAGCATCTTTGCAGTCTTCCCTTGGACTCTCTCCAGTAGATCCCTGTCCCTTTTGAACTGGGGAGCCCAGAACTGCATGCAATATTGCAGGTGGGGCCTCTCTAGGGCAGAGTAGAGGGGGAGGAGAACCTTCCTCAATCTGCTGGCCACACTCCTCTTAATGCACTCCAGGACATCACTGGCCTTCTTTGCCACCAGGGCACATTACTGCCCCATGCAGTACTTGCTGTCCACCAGCACTTCCAGCTCATTCTCCACAGAGCTTCTCTCCAACAGATCACCTCCTAACCTGTATTGGTTCAGTTTATTATTCCTTCCCAGGTGTAGGACTCTGCACTTATCCTTGCTGAACCTCATTATGAAACATAGAATGGCTTAGATTGGAAGGAACCTTACAGATCATCCACTCCAAGCTTCCCACCATGAGCAGGGACAGCTCTCAACTAGACTAAGCTGCTCAAGGCCTCATGCAACCTGGTCATGTACACCACCAGGGAGCAGACATCCACAATCTCCTTGAGCAGCCTCTTCCAGAGTCCCAGCACCCTTCTACTGAAAAATTTCTTCCTAAGATCCACTCTCACCTTACTCTGGGGTGCATTAGAAAGGTTGTGGCTAGTAGGTTGTGAGAGGTTCTCCTACCCCTCTATTCTGCCCTGGTGAGGCCACATCTGGAGTACTGTGTCCAGTTCTGCCCCCCCACCCCGCAGTTCAAGAAGAACCTCAGGGAACTCCCTGAGAGTCCAGCACAGAGCCACAAGGATGCTGAAGGGAATGGAACATCTCTGTTACAAGGAGAGCCTGAGGGAGCTGGGGCTGTGCTGCTTGGAGAAGAGTAGACTGAGAAGTGACCTCATCAATGTTTCCAAATATGTAAAGGGTGAGTGCCAGGAGGCTGGAGTCAGGCTCTGCTCAGTGATGCCCTGTGCCAGGACAAGGGGCAATGGGTAGCAGCGGAGGCATAGGAAGTTTCATTTAAACACAAGGAGGATTTTTTTCCATGTGAGGGTGCCAGAACACTGGGACAGGCTGTCCAGAGGGGTTGTAGAGTCTCCCTCTCTGGAGATATCCAAACACCTGGATGTGTTCCTGTGTGACCTCCTCTGAGTGCTCCTGCTCTGGCAAGAGGAGTGGACTGAATGAGCTTTGGAGTCCCTTCCAGCCCCTGACATTCTGTGATTCTATCATACGTTCCCTCAGCTTCATTCTCCCTTGTCCTAATGACAGACAGCCTTATGAAAAGTCCCTCTGCAGCCTTCCTGTAGGATCCCTTTAGGTATTAGAAGGCTGCTCTAAGGCCCCCCTGAAGTTTTCTCTTCTCTGGGCTCAACAACCCCAGCTCCCTCAGCCTGTCCTCATAGCAGAGATGTTCCAGCCTTTGAATCATCTTTGTGGCCCTCCTCTGGAGTCACTGCAATAGCTCTCTGTCCTTTTCATAATGAGGACACCAGAACTGAACTCATTATTTGAGGTGAGGTCTCACAAGTGCAGTGTAATGGGGCAGAATGACCTCTCTAAAACAATAAAAATCATTTAAATAATAGTTATTTTATGATATAATGCTAATGTATGTTAAGTATAAATGGATACAAAACCTATCAGAGGGATTATGTCAATAAAGAGCACACTGTTGAGCTAACATTATAAAAAAACAGTGCTTGTCAGTCAGCCATAACTGCTCTTAGGTGTGGACACGAGGTGTGATGTTTGTACAACAGATACTGCTTATGTTGAGTGAAGCTGCCTGTGAGCACCTTCACAGTACAGATAACCACAATCATCTTCACCAGTTTGGATTAGGTCTGTGGGATTTGGTATTGTAGAGAGAGATGAAAAGATTTTGGAGGGGGTGCTACCTGTCAGCAGGAGGGATAAATGGGAAGTGCTGCTGTAAAGCTTTGGGCTTTACTTTTGGTTACAGAGAAAGGAGAATACAGAGATTTTACCCTGCAATCTCTGAATGGTAGGAGATTGGCCAACTGGCAGAGAAAATGACACTAAATAGTGCAGTCATGCAGTGACTTTTGTGTCAGCTGAAGTTATCTGCTTATCCAGAGCTCTCATGCGTGTTCTTTCTGTTTGTAAACAACATAGCCAGGTAATGAAGCTCTAGGACAGAGCAATGTTCAGATAGTTGTGTTGGGTTTGGGGTTTGGTTTTGGTTTTTTTTTTAATGTTTTATAACTTTACCAAAATTGAAGAGTTGGTGCTTAGAACTTCCACTGTCAAAATGTGTGCACAGTTTCTGTTGTCTGAAACAATGTTGAGTGCAAACCAGAGATGACTGCCCTGCTCAGGTGAAAAAGCTTCACACATTTGAGTACAAGTAGAGTTCTAGAATAGGGCTGGAAAACTGACAGAGGAACTGGGCTAGTGCCAGGCTTTGTCCCTTACTTTCCAGTGACAATACCCCTGAAGGACTTTGTTTTTTGCTGTCTTATTTAATTAAATTTTCATATTTACCATGAGGGTAGTAGAACAGAGGGTTGCCCAGGGAGGTGGTTGAGGCCCCATCCCAGGAAATGCTCAAGATGAGGCTCAGCAGGGCTCTGAGCACCTTGATCTAGTGGAAGATGTCTCTGCCAACTGCGGATGGGGTTGGACTGGATGACCTTTAGAGGTCCCTTCCAACCCAGATGATTCTGTGATTTCATGTCTGATAGGGCTGTGCCTGCTCACTCTGTGTGTGTCAGTTGTGCAAAGGGATGTGGGCGCAAGTAAGGTATGGATGGGAAATAGGAGCCAGAATTGAGCCCTGTAGGCTGGGGACAGGGCTCAGGCAGGACCAGACTAGAGGCATCAGGAGTCACAAGCTGCCAGGGAGGCTGAACCTGGTCTGAGGAAACAGGTCAGGCTGAGGAGTGCAAGGGCGCCTCACCTTGAAGATCTTCAGGATTGGGGCCTCAACTACCTCTCTGGGCAACCTGTTGCAATGTTCCACCACCCTCATGGTGAAGAACTTCTTCCTAACATCCAATCTAAATCTCCTCTTCTCTAGTTTCAAACCATTGCCCCTTGTCCTATCACTGCAGGCCTTCATAGATAGTCTCCATCCTTCTTGTAGGCCCCCTTCATGTGCTGGAAGGTTGTTATTAGGTCTCTCTGGAGCCTTCTCCAGGCTAAATGACCCAGCTCCATCAGCATGACTTCCTAGCCCCTTGCTCACCTGTTGTAAGGGGTTTCTTACAGTGCCAGAGGGAGGCATGGGACGAAAAGAGAAACCAGTTTTCCAGTTGCCTGTCAAACCTGACTTTACTCTCCTGAATGCTACCAAGTGCACTCTTGGGTTACCTACTCACAAACAGCGATTTCCACAGACTTCAAAATAGCTCAGAGTGCGTCGTCCAGAGAGTGTATCACAGCTATGGGGAGAAAGAGGTTTTCACCTCCAGGGCCTCTGCATTATCTGCTGCAGGAAGTGGGAAAGTTTTCAGCAAATAAGATGGAGCAAGGGGAAGTCTCCTGGGACGGGCTGTTAAATGCTGCCTGAGAGAACTTGATTTTCCTCCTGACACGGCTTGAATTCCATGGGGATTTGAATCACCTTGCTGACATTTTTCACAGGTGATGCCTAGTGCTCTTCAATCTCTGTGTTTCTTATCTGAGCCCTCCAGTCTGAGTTGTTGAAATGAAATGAAGAACATTTGGAGTTTCCAATGGAGACCAGGAAAGCTTTGCTTTGCTCTGGAGACATATAGTGCAATAAAATGCCAGGTTCCCTAAAACAGTCAAACTGTAAATGTTTCAAATGAGTTAACTCTGTTGACATTAATATCTCTGATCTCCAAGGCTCTCTTTGTAAAATGGCCATAAGGAGGTCTCCTTGCCTCACAGGACATTTAGGAGAACAAGTAATCATTTTTGGGGACCTATCATTTGAGGAGTACACAGGGAGATGGATAATTCAGTTTCTACAACAGAATTTGAGTAACTTGTAAGTAAGGAGACATTGGTGGAACAGTGGGCAGAGATGGAAACAATATAGAGAATTAGCTCTAACAGCATTGGATACCCTTTTGCCATTCCTCCAGTAAGAAACATAAGGTGAGCAGTTACACCCTGTCTATTCTGTGTAAAAATGAGGAAGGACAGGAATGGTGAGGAGAGAACAGTGCTAAAGGGCAGCTAAAGGGGAGCAGGTCCCACGCAAGGGAGCAAAGCTACATTTACCAAGACAGCCTTGCCTCGGGAGCCCTGTGCTTGGCTCTACAGCTCAGCTGCTCCTTGGCTTATGGGTGTGCTGCCCAACAAGCTAAAGGCACAGAAACAAAGCACAAAGAGAGTGACTGACAAAATGCCATGCAGCAATCTACACTCGCTTCTGCCAAACAATGCCAAGTGTCCTCACTCTTGGGTTCTTTCTGCATTGAAACACATTTGCCCAAAGGTGCTTGTGCATCTTAGAGATAGCAGCCAGTGAGAGCTGGGGGTACTGCTAGGTACACACATATGCAGCAGGGCTGTTGGAGAATTAATTTGCAATTCAAATGTAGTTACTGAGGTAGATAAATTTAATTATTTAGAGACATCCAAGCCAGATTTCTGAGTGCCACACTCATGTGTATTTGTCAAAAACGATCATTTGCTTCATTTACTCTGCAATGAGCTTCATATTTTGAATTGTCACCTCAGCTCTTAAAGTTGTGATGTATGGCTGGCACTGAAATATCCCAGGAACTCCAGACAAAGAGTAAATGCTTGGGAACATGGCCGAGACTGCTCCTACTCCACTCTGACAATAAACAGGCTTTATTGCTTGGTGCTTGCTTTCAGAGCTAATGCACACCACCAGCTGGCAGGTGTACATGAAGAGAAGGCAGTGCTTTAAAAAGGTGGATTATCACCACGGCTAGGCAAGTAACCATGTGCAGAAGGCCAGGAACCAGTGGGGCTGTTGGAGTTGCTTGGGCCAGGAACCAGTGGGGCTGTTGGGGTCGTTCAGTTTGAAGAAGAGAAGGCTCCAAGGAGACCTTATTGTGGCCTTCCAGTATCTGAAGTGGGCTACAAGAAAGCTGGGGAGGGACTTTTTTGGGTGGCAGTTAGTGATAGGACTGGGGTAATGGATCCAAGGTAGAGGGGAAAGTTAGATTGGATGTTAGGAAGAAGTTCTTCACCATAAGGGTGATGAGACACTGGCACAGGTTGCCCAGGGAGGTGGTGGAAGCCTCATTCCTGGATGTTTTTAAGGCCAGGCTGTATGTGGCTCTGGGCAACCTGATCTAGTGTGAGGTGTCCCTGCTCATGGCAGGGGTTTGGAACTAGATGATCCTTGAGGTCCCTTCTAACCTTGACAATTCTGTGACTCTGTGGACACAAGCCATGCATTTTGGAGAATGAAACCTCAGCAGATGAATTACTCATGAGGTAACAGGAAAATTTTGCTCACCTTATTCACCTTGGTAATTTCATCGAGGTGAACTTGCATGAGAAAGTCAAGTGGGACCTTTGTAGATCTAGTGAAAGATAGAGGAGGAGCTTGCTTAAGACAGAGATTGAAGTGACAACATTTTGGGAGGGCAGAAACTGAAATAAATTTGGTGATAAACATACAGTACATCCCCTGAGAGGATACTACTAATTTTACTCTTTCCAGGGTGTATTTGTTAGCCCAAGCAGAGTTGGAACTAGTGTGTTTTAGTGGTTTTTCACATGGAGTGGGACACTGCAGCTCCAGGCCAGCAGTTCCTCATGATTAATGTATCCCACCTTCTGTGTGCAAGAGATCTCAAACTGCACAGGTACATAATGGGCACATAAACAGCAAGAATTCAGAAAGAGTTCTTCTCACAGTCCTGGAAAATTGAGAGAATTTTGCTTATTCATTTCATTGACCTTGTGGCTTTGGTGAACTCTGCTCTTCTCGAAATAAGAACCCTGCTTGTTCTGCTTTTTGGGTGGATGATTCTGCTTCACCACCCAGCGTTTTACAACTAAGACAGTATTTCTGGAAAGGCTCATATTGTGCAAATCAAAGATATGCATTTGCATCATTATTATGTGACAGTGTCCTTAAAAGGAATCTTTATTCAGTATTTTTATTCTGTCAGATTTGTTTTCTTGCCCTATCTGCTATACATCATAGTGACACATTATTTTGCTAAAATATTTCCAGAAGGAAATAATGTCTTCTTTCTTTCAATATTATGTGCTTAGGGACCTTGATTTTTTTTTTTTTTAAAGGGAGACAAACCCTCCAGTTTCAGGGCTTAGAAACAGATGTGTTTGATTGTACAGGCCACCGAGAGATGTATCTGAGTTTGTTCCCTTGCTTAGCTGTGCTCAGAATTCAAAGCACACAGACTGTAAGTCACTCCTTCTGGCTAATTAACATGATAGTATATTATCTTTCATCCCATCCCGAATGAGGCACACAGAGAAGCCTACTAGCCTGATGGCTCTCTAGGAATCATTGTGGCTCTGGTGTGTAGACTAACATTGAAATGCAGAACCATTAGGCTCTTGCACTCACAAGATGGTCTTGAAGACCCAAGCATCTTAGGGTGAGCTTTCAGACATTAGTGTTTCTTGCTTGTGCTGATGCATAGGGTGTAGTGTGCTGATATCCTCATGTACCAGCAGCCAGGCAACCTGCCAGTAGTGTTGCCCACAGTGCCCCTGATCATCTCCTTCTCAGCATGGACCACTGGAGCTGATTTGGTTGAAACCTCGCATCTGGGAATAGGCAGAGCTCTCCTATGGCAGCTGCACCACTGAGATGGGGCAGCACAAGGGCAGTTTGGCAACCTGACCCCCTCCACCAGAGGGCATGGGTTGAAATTTCTGAGAGCAGGACTAGAGTACCAGTGCTCTGCCCCTATTACAAACCAGAGCTCCATCAGAGAGATAAAAAAAGCTGAGAGATTGTGAGCTTGTTTCTGTGAGGTCAGTGGGAAGGTGGGAGACAGCCATCTGGCCACCTGCTAGCACTCTGGCCACCTGCTAGCCCCACCAGTTTGCCACAGACCCCATCATCTCCCTGTCCATAGCTTCTGTAACCCTGTGTCCCCCAATGTTTACCCACAGCCTGCCTCCCCCATGTGAGTTTCACCACTGTCTGAGAGGAATTATACTCACTCACTTGCTCTTATGAAAGTGACATTCAGCTTTCGTCTAAACTGACAAGAAATCTTTGAACTTATGCCAACAGTGAAGCATTTCTCTAACTCTTAGGTGACATTATTGCTACCTTGTTTGTAGGTTTTATCAGAGTCCCTGTTTGCAGGTTGCTTTATCAAAGCCATCAGGTAGATGAATGGAAGCATCAACGTGGTCTCGGTGTGACGATTCAAGTGTTTGAATACTCACTTTATGTAGTATGTTGTAAAGATGAAGAGGATGAAATGATAAAATAAGTTTGGGCTACTCATAGATTTTCCAGCATCCTTTGCAAAAGGGGTAGGGGAAGCTAGGCAGGCCCAGGGAGAAGTTAAAACAAACAGCAAAACTCAGGGAACTGACAGATGAAGTTGCCAAACCACTGTACATCATATTCCAACAGCCATGGCAATTCGATGACATCCCTGCTGACTGGAGAAGGGAAAACATAATCTCCATCTTCAGAAAGAGAAATAAGGAAGACCCTGGAAACCACAGGCCAGTCAGTCTGATCTGGCCAGGAAGGGACTTTTTACAAGGGCTTGTAGTCCCAGAACAAGAGGGAACAGATTGAAGCTTGAGGAGGGCAGATTTAGCATGGAGGTTAGGAAGAAAGTGTTTCCACTGAGGGTGGTGAGAGACTGGAACAGGTTGCCTAGGGAGGTCATGGATGCCCCCTCCCTGGAGGTATTCAAGGCCAGGCTGGATGCAACCTTCAGCAACCTGGGCTAGCAGAAGATGTCCCTGTCTGTGACAAGGGTGTTGGAACTGGTTGATCTTTAAGGATACTTCTGACCTAAACCATTCTTGACCTTGGGGTCCTGGTAGACAACAAGTTCTGCATGGGCCAGCAATGTGCCCTTGTGGCCAAGAGAGCAAATAGCATCCTGGAGTGCATCAGGAAAAGTGTGGCCAGCAGGATGAGAGAGGTTCTTCTCCCCCTATACTCTCTTCTAGTGAGACCACACCTGCAATACTGTGTCCACTTTTGGGCTCCCCAGTTCAAGAGAGAGAGGAGCCTGCTGGAAAGAGTCCAGTAGAGAGCCACGAGGATTACTGAGGGACATGAACGTCTCCTCTGTGAAGAGAGACTGAGAGCCCTGGGGCTGGTTAGTCTGGAGAAGAGAAGGCTGAGAGGGGATCTGAGCAGTGTGTACAAATATCAGGGGGGTGGGTGTCAAGTGGATGGGGCAAAGCTCTTTTCATTGTTCTGCAGCAATAAGACAAGGAGCAACGGCTATAAACTGCAACATAGGAGATTTCAGCTCAACAGGAGGAGAAACTTCCTTACAGTGAGGGTGCCAGAGCCCTGGAGCAGGCTGCCCAGAGAGGTTGTGGAGTCTCTTTCTCTGGAGACTTTCAAAACCCATCTGGATGCATTCTTGTGTGAGCTACCCTAGGGGATCCTGCTTGGGCAGGGAGATGGGACTGGATTATCTCTGGAAGTCCCTTACAATCTCTGAAGTTCTGTCATTCTATGAATCTAAGAATTCCATAAAAGAACTACTGTTGGACAATGGAGATCTGTCACTTTACTCATTTATTTGATTTTACTGAACCACATCCTGGCTAGTTTGCATTAGGCCCAGCATGGAGTCATGAAATTTGAATGATTTTGCAATATTTTTCAGATAAAGAACAGTCTTTGTGCAGAAAAACAAAACCAAACCAGGAGAAAAAAAAAGAGGATGTGATATTGAGTTATCCTGCAGGAGCAGGGGAGAAGTACAGAGCAGCTGACTCAAGGCAAATAGACCAAGGGTTGGAGAATGCTCTGGTGCTGGCAATCTACCCTTTAATGATTATTTATTAAGAGCAGACAACATGGGAGCTCTCTCTTTCTGGCTTCTCTTCAGCTAGATGCCATCAATTAAGTAAGGCTAACAAGAGTTTTGGGATATAGACGTGTATTAGGAGTGCATTAGAGGCTCCAAGGAGGCAGAAAAATGATGCAATGAAAACAACATAGATTTGAGTGCTGCTGCCTCTGTTGATTCTTGCTGACTTCACTGAGAAATATACACAGTCAGAGATGTGGATGTTGATTAGATGTGGCTAAACATTGAAGTGAAGCTGTCATAGGCTTTTCAAGGTAAAAACTCGGTTACTGGGGTTTTGACATCACTTTCTTCTTTCTCAGAATTACTTGAAGGTCTGGTATCATCCCTGCATTTTCCCAATATCCTTTTTTTTTTTTTTCCTTAATAATTTCCCCCCATCTACTAAGGGTAAAACTTAGGTGCATTTTGCCTTCTTTTTCTGCTTTACACACCCCCACCCCAATTCCACTTATTTCACTGCCTTTCTTCCCCCCGCTCCTGTTCATCTCCTTTCTCTCCTTCCATGCTTTCTGTTCATTTGCCCCCTTCATGTCCACCATATAAGCTCTCCCACATTTACATTAATAGGTCTTTAGATGGCTTACCTTTTGCAGTAAAGAAACCTTTCCATTTGTGAATAATGTGATGACTTCAAATGACCTTTTGTAGCTGTTTGAAATGCTGAAAGAGGAAGTCCAGAGTGGTGGTGTGGTTTCAGGCCCTGCTGTAGCCAAGACCCATGTGGACGATCACACAACTGCGCCCTTCAGCCGTCCCTATGGTAGGATGGGCAGGAGAAATTGGGAACAAGCTGCAAAACCCTGCTGGTTGTGATATGGAGAGTTTAATGGAACCATGCAAAGAACGAATAAATGAATGAACAACTGAAATAGCATAGAATCATAGAATGGCTCAGGCTGGAAGGGACCTTACAGATCATCTGCTCCAACCTCCCCACCATGGGCAGGGACAGCTCTCAACTAGGCTCAGCTGCTCAAGGCCTTACTCAACCTGGCCTCAAACACCCCAGGGAGGAGGCATCCACAACCTACGTGGCAACCTATCTCAGGCTCTCACCACCCTGGTTCTGAAGAACTTTCTGAGATCCACTCTAAACCTGCTCTCCCTCACCTTAAGACCATTCCCTATTGTCCTGTCTCTAGGCACTCTTATGAAAAGTTGCTCTTTAGCCTTCCTGTAGGATTCCTTCAAGTATTGAAAGGCAGCTTTAAGGTCCCCCTGGAGTCTTTTCTAGGCTAAACAAACCCATGGTTGCTAGGGGCAACTATGACCTCCCTCAGCAACCTTTTCCAGTGTCTCACCACCCTCACTGGAAAGAACTTCTTCCTAACCTCCAGTTTAAATCTCCTCTCTGCCGGTTTAAGCCCATTACTCCTCATCCTCTCATTACAAGACCTTGAAAATAGTCCCTCCCCAACCCTCCCCTTCAGATACTGGAAGGCCACTTAAAGGTCTCCTTGAAGCCTTCTCTTCTCCAGGCTGCAGAGCCCCAACTCTCGCAGCCTGTCCTCATAGCAGAGGTGCTGCAGCCCTCTGAGTATCTTCATGGCCCTATAGCAGGAGTGACATTTATGGTATGGAATACCCCACTGGCTGGTTTTGCTGCCTATCCTGGGCATGACCCCATCAAACCTCTTGTGAAGAAAATGATCCCTATCCTAGCCAAAGCTAGGACAGGTGAGCTTGTGAGGGAAACAACTCTGTGGTGCATATGAGAAAGCTAAAGAATCCGTGCTTAAAGAAGGGATTTGAGGGAACTGGATGCATTAAACATCTGCCATGACAGGTCTTGCTAACAAGTGCTGCTTGTAACATGAATCATAGTGCCCAGTGATTGAACCACTTGGTTTTCTCCACTGAAGTCATGGGAACATTTATAGAGCTGCTTCCACGTAACGCAATCATCAAAAGACCTGAGTACAACTGCAGTGCTCTAAGCTTTCCTTCCTCTTCACAATTTGCTTGCTGAAGGACCTTCCCAGTCTCTGCTGCTGTTTGGCATTCTCAGTGTGTTGCACGACAGAAGCAATGCCTGCTGTGTTAGCTGCTCTGTCTGGCATCCCAAAATTTCATGACAGAGGTGAATTGGAAATTCTCCATGCAAGGACTTAATTTTTCATTTCAGGCAAGGCACAGGAGGAGAGTTCTTCCTGTTACTCTATGCACTGTACCCTAGCATCCTCTTTGACCCAAAACTGGGGAGACTTCCAGTACAATGATAGTTTCCTTTGGGTAGGAATAATTAAAATAAGATTGAGGCTAAGGTAATAATCTTTTCCCTACCATTTGTGTGTAAACCACATGTTGAGTATATAAATAATATGTGGTTGGACTCAATGATCTTCAAGGTTTATTTCCAATCTAAATAATTCTGTGATTCTAAAATTGTGCTGAATGACAACTCTTAGCTGAAACTATGGAAGATGTGAGGGACATAAGTGGCAGAAATTGGATGCCTGGAGAAGTGCTTCTGTTTCCCTGGTTAATTTTGCTTCTTTTCAGTGAGATAATTTGGAATATTGAAGCCCAGGAAGGTCTCTAGTTTTCTACAGATAATAATTCTTATTCACAGGATCATGGGATGACAGGATGTTAGAGGCTGGAAATGATCTCTGGAGATCTTCAAGTCCAACCCTCTGCCACAGCAGGAGCATAGAATCTATCACAAGTCGCACAGGAACACACCCAGATGGGTCTGGAAAGTCTCCAGAGAAGGAGACTCCACAAACTCTCTGGGCAGCCTGTGCTGGGGTTCTGTCACCCTTACAGGCAAGAAGTTCTTCCTCATGTTGAGGTGGAACTTCCTGTGCTGTAGTTGCCATCCATTGCCTCATGTCCTATCCCAGGGCACAAGTGATCAGAGGCTGTCCCTGTCACTTCCTTCCTGATCCCCAGCCCTCAGCTATTTCTAGACATTGCTCAGATCCTCTCTCAACCTTCTTCTCTCCAGACTAAGCATCCCCAGGTCCCTCAGCCTTTCCTCACCTGCAGTGCTGTAGCCCCTTCAGCATCCTTGCAGCCCTCCCTTGGACTCTCTAGTAGATCCCTGTCCCTCTTGAACTGGGAAGCCCAGAACTGCATGCAAATATTGCAGGTGAGGCCTCTCTAGGGCAGAGTAGAGGGGGAGGAGAATCTCCTTTGATCTACTTAATTCAGATGCCCAGGTTAGGAGGTTAACCCCCACCACTGCATCGATGGAGAGACAGGTCCTGCAGAACCTGTTGAAAGCAAGACCTTAGTTCAGCTTGAAGGACTCTTTGTGAGGAGGATGAAAGGAATCCAGTGGGACCCTTGCCTCAGTTAGGTGGTAGGAATTCTGAATTGCAGAGCAAAGCTACTGTGGCACAAACGCACTCACCTAAAGCTGTGCTAACATAATTTTGATTAATGAAAATGTGAGAGGAAACCAATTTACTTTCAGATATCCCACAAGCAGAAAAAAAAATTATCAGATAAATTATTCATTATGAATTATTTGCATAGGCTGACAGAAACTCATTAAACACCAAAAGACTGATTTGCAAGAAATGAAGGAAGTCTTTGGTCTTGTGTTTCTTTTCTCCTAAACTTCCAATAATTGCCTATCTAGCAGATGAATTTTCCTCTCTCTCTCTCTCTTTTTTTTTTT
>VWZE01002186.1:65862-81870 GCA_013396675.1 Eubucco bourcierii
TTCTGCTGGTGGCCTTTTAGATGACTTACTCCCTAGTTCTTTCCAGCTAAGTGCTGGGCATCTATTTCAGTTGTTCTCACTCAATCAGCAAAACAAATCCTATTCTCCTTAATAAGTTCTGTATTCTCCCAGGCAACTTGTGCCAAGACGAGAGGGCATGGTCTGAAGCTGCACCAGAGGTTGGATGTTAGGAAGCACTTCCTCATGGAAAGGGTAATTAGAGACTGGAATGGACTGCCCAGGGAGGTGGTGGAATCAGTGTCCCTGGAGATGTTTAAGGACAGATTGGCTGTGGCACTTAGTGCCATGGTCTGGTTGATGTGGTGGTGTTAGGCCATAGGCTGGACTTGATGATCTCAGAGGTCTGTTTGAGCCTCAATAATTCTGTGGTTTTGGGATTGCCATTAACATTTACACGCTCAAGCCATCTTTGTAGGATGAATGCAACCCTGCAACCTCTAATATTCTGTGATTCTGTGATCACTGTTTTGAGTCTGTAACCCTGCCTGGTTTCTGTGTGCAAATCAGTTGTAGAAATAATGAAATGGGGCATTTTGGAATGACAAAATTCTGATTGGCATGCAGCAGTGTAAGAGCGTGGAATTCAGATGTGCCATTCGTGAACGTTTGTTGGGCTCAAAGGTATTCCTTGGTAACCTCCAAATCAGGCTGAGCTATTCTGCAGGCGTACACACAGATGAATTTTCAGAATCAAATGTACTGATTACATATTTTGGAAAGCCTGGGTTTTGTAAATTAGATCTATGGGGGATTGCATAAGGGAGTTCTTGCTAACAGAGACAGATGAGGCACACCAGCCTCGTACAGGAGTTTGACTTCCTGTGTGATGTTTAGATGTAGCTTCTCTTACATTAGGTTAGCAATTAGCAAATGGATTTAATGTGATTTTCTGTTTCAGACAGAAATTCTGCAAACAGTGCCTGTTTAAGGCAATGAAAGAAAGAATGACTGGAAGGGAGGAGGCCAGGAGCTCTAACAGGTGGCAGAAGTCACCTTTAAATCGTGGACCCAAAGTTGCCATTAAACTAAAGTGGCCCCATGCAGCCAAACCACCTCCACCTCTCAGGCTTCCTATTGTTTACAGTGACTGTGTCTTGGCCTTGCCTCAGCTTCTTTTTAGAGTAACCCCACCCTTATCTCACTGCTGCAACCAGGTGTGACAGAGTGGCCATAACTGTCACTCTTGTCCCTGGGTGCAGTGCTTTGCTTCTCCACTGAAGCAGCTGGCCCAAGTGGGCCTACAGGGATGCTGCTCCCTTCCCCCAAAATACTGGGAAATGGTGTAAATGGTTTATGTGGGTGTGGAAAGTGGACGATGGACAGCAGTCATCAGAAGATCTTGGGGCGGTGGCCATAGTTCTGCTGAGGACTGAGACAGATGGGTCTCTCAGCTTCCTGGATTTGTGGATGCTATGTTGTTGGTAAGAAAATGGTTAATAGTAACCATTCTAGGGTGTATTAGAAGGGCTGTGGCTAGTAGGTTGAGAGGGGTTCTCCTCCCCCTCTTCTCTGCCTTGATGAGACCACATCTGGAGCACTGTATCCAGTTCTTCCTTTCCCCCNCAAGAAGGACCTCAGGGAACTCCTTGAGAGTCCAGCACAAAGCCACAAAGATGATGAAGGGAATGGAACATCTCTCTTATGAGGAGAGGCTGAGGGAGCTGGGGCTCTTTGGCTTTGGAAGGAGGAGCCTGAGTGGTGACCTCATTCATGTTGATAAAGATGTGCAGGGTGAGTACCAAGAGGACAGAGCCAGGCTCTGCTGGGTGATGCCCAATGCCAGGACAAGAGGCAATGGGTCGAAGTTGAGGCATAGGAAGTTCCATGGAAGCACGAGGAGCATTTTTTTTCCCCTGTGAGGGTGACAAAACACTGGAACAGGCTGCCCAGGGGTCTATGGAGCCTCCCTCTCTGGAGATATTCCAAACCCACCTGGATGCATTCCTGTGTGATCTGCTCTAGGTGCTCCTGCTCTGTAGAGGAGTTGGACTGGATGAGCTTTGGAGGTCACTTCCAGCCCCTAACATTTTGTGATTCTGTGATTTTGTTCAGTAGTAATACTTCAGGTCTACCTACTGGATCTTGGTAGCTCTGTTTTTTTATAACCCTAGATTTTTGATCACATATTTGAGATTCTGACCTTAGCTGTTGCTTTGCCTGCTCAGGCTGGAGTTCTGCTGCTGGATTAGGTAGGAACCCTCCTAGAAAAGGGTTGGTATCCCAGTACATGGAAATGAATAGATGTGAACTGAATTCATTTCCCCTGAGCAGGGTGCAGGCTGGGAGAAGTCAGGCTCCCGGAGAAGCAATGCATTCTTGGTCTTTGGGACATTGCTAGCTCCGTGCTGCAGCATGTGCCTCTGAACAGCTCCACTGCCCCTCTCTGATGGCAACTGGAGAGGATGCACAGTTGGATTATTTGGGTTAGGCCAGGTAAATCATAGAATCATAGAATGGCAAGGTTAGAAGGGACCTCAAGGATCATCTAGTTCCAACCCCTTGCCATAGGCAGGGACACCTCCCACTAGTACAGGTCACTCAAGGCCTCATCCAACCTCGTCTTGAACACCTCCAGGGAGGGAGCAGCCACAACCTCCCTGTGCAACCTGTTTCAGTGTCTCACCAATCAGTTTGTTAGGTGATGGCAGGGGGCTTGTGTAGCAGTCTGGGAGCACAGGAAACAAAGAGAGAGACAGCCATTTTATTTTAGGCTTATGCTATACATTGAGATTCATTATACAATTTTTCCCCCTAAATTAATACAAAAATAGTAAAAATAGGTTAAAAAAAGCCCAAATGAAACCCCCTGACATCTTGCAAGCCATTTATTTGACGCACAGATTAAGACTTCTTGGAGCCAAAATAACTTAGAATTATTTATGCTGAATTGTTTTTTCTTTTTCATCTTTTCCTAAATTAAAAAAAAAAGATGAAGACTTGCAGAATGCCAACACCACCACCAGACTAGTTCATGCCTGAGAAGCAGCTGCCCCAGGCAGCTGCAGGTAATGCTGAGGTGCCCTCTCTCCAGGGAGGAAGCTGTGCCAGGACCATAACAGGGAGAGTGGTGGCATGTTGGGGCACGAAGCTCTGCCCCATATGCACCGTGGGCAGGAATAAATGTTTGAATCCCCTCCTGGGATGCCTTTGCCATGACTTTCTGATAAAAAAACCCCAACAACCCAAAAACAACCCAAAAAGTTCTCCCTTGTGCTTTCTTGACAGTGGATGGGTTTCACAAGGGCTCCCTTGGGGCCCATCCCTGCCACAGTTTGGAGCTAAAGCTCTTTCCAGCTCTCTAATGAGATTGAGGAGGGTGTGAGGGAGGATAAGGTTTCCCCCTAGGGATGCCATATAGTGATGGAGTGGTGCCTGACCATGGGTAGAAGATGCTGCACACATTTGGGGAGGGGTAGGGACATTCTCCCCTCTATACCTTCTTCTAATCAGACTTTTGTGTACCCCTGGAAAGCTCACTTATTCGAAAATATTCATAAGAACATAAATGAGAAATAGGCTTAGTGATAAATGTAGGGATAGAGCCATGGGAAAAAACCCAACTTTGCCCATGTAGCTAAGCGTACAATTTGATTTATATGGATTTGGGTTCCAACATCCACAAAGCAGGGGAGAAAAAGATTCTGGGTAATCCTTTTTGACCAGTGGCTTCCAAAAAGCCCCTTCCTATGGGGCTTGTGCCTTACCACAGAGGCTCTGGTTCAGCAAAACCCATCAGCACTGTCATTGTGTTAGGCACAGGAGGAGCTGGCTGTGTGTGCGCAGAAGCTTGTGCGTGCTGCGGCTGTGCGTGCCCCTGCGAGCTGCCACACCACGCTGCAGGACTGGGTCATGGGAAATGACCCCACCACAGCACTTGCTCTGGCATGCCCAGTGCCCACACTGCAGAGCTGCCCCTCCTGTGCTCCCACAGTGCCACCAGCTCCCAACAACACAAGAGAGGCTACAGTAACTGTGGGTCCACAGTGAACCTCAGAGTAACTCCTGCTAACTCTGCCTCACTTCTTCCTACCTCCTCGAACATGCTTCCAAAGTTAACGGTTGGAAGAAAGTCCCAGTTGGAAAGCTTCCAAGCAAGCAGTCCTTCTCTCACAGACCCCACTTACTGAAGAGCTGCCTGAGCTGCCTCTGGCGCTCTGTTTTTAAGAGAAGACATGGTCTTCCTTCCAGCCTTCCTGCACTCTCTGCCACAACTCTTTGAGTGAAAAATAAACCAGGTGGGATTTGGGCCTGACAGGAGGACATTCAGCCCAGAGAAAAGCATTTAGAAGCACACTTTGTCATTTACAGTACACATTTTACCTGAATTCAGTGCTGGCTCAGAAAGCTTCCGAGAGCAGGTGTGAATCCTCACGTGGCTCAATGTAACCTGAGGCCACTTTGGTACTGTTTTCCTTTCAGGTTCATGCAGTTAACCACACTAAGTGTGTTTGGTTATCTTTGGAGAGAAAAACAAAACAAAACAACAAAACTCTTTTTCTTTGCCAGACAGGATTTTCTCAACCTCCACAGCTCTAATTGTAATCTGAACTGCAATATTTTCACTTCAAACCTTGGGCAGACAATTCTACCTTCAGCAATCAATTTTTATAGCGTAGTTATTCATAGAATCATAGAATGGTCTGACTTGGAAGGGACCTCCAAAGGTCATCCAGTCCAACCAGCCTGCAGTCAGCAGGGACATCCTCAACTAGATCAGGCTGCCCAGAGCCCTGTCGAGCCTCACTTTGAATATCTCCAGGAACAGAACCTCAACTACCTTCCTAGGAAACCTGTTCCAGTGTTCCACTACCCTTATGGTAAAGAACTTGTTCCTAACACCCGATTTAAATCTGCTCTTCTCTAGTTTGAACTATAGTTTTCAACTGTACCAACTTTTCCCTCTTTATTTTTTTGGCCTCCAATTAAAATCCTTCTAAACTGAAAATGAACTGGTGCTAAGACTACATAAAGAATTAAGTTACCAGAAAACTGGCCTGATCTAGATGGTCAGGTGCACTTAAGGTTGATTCTTTTCCCCCATGCCTATTACCCCATAGTAAAAATAGACTGTACACCATACCTCACTGTATGGAAATGTTAATGTTTGTAGAAGACATAGGTCCTCAGTGAGCCACAGTCCTACACAGTCGTGTCAACAGTAGCTAAACTTTTTGCTGTCAGATTTTAGTCAGTGCCAGAAAATGTATAATAACTCTGCTCTACTCACTGAGAAACTACTCACTGATAGAAAAATTGGATCATCTCTATTGCAAACAAAACCACAGTGATACCTGGGCTAAAAAGCCACTTCAGAGGATGATGAAAAACTGCTTTAAGCCTAGGTAGTCTTCCAAAATGGAGGTTCATCAGTAAGGGTAAAAATCTTATGCACAGTTAGCCACTGAGAGTGCTTTGGACTGAGAACAGAGCGCAGCATCTGCACTTATTCATCAACTGGTGCAGTGAGGACCAATTGACTTTGGTGCAGGTAATTGCTCCAGAGGAAGTCAGAGGGGATGAAGGCCAAAGTGGCTTAGCATAGTCTGAAACCTTGAGAACATGTTTTTTCCGCTTCATGTTGAGGTATTCAAGCTACCTGGAGAAGAGTATTTGGTGCATCTCTCAGACACATCAGGATTCAGGCAGAAATTTCACAGACCTGGGCTGAATATGCCTTGGACATGTTCGTGGCTTTACCTCAGTAAGCCTGGAAGCGTGGAGCAGAGCAGTGGCTTGAGGCGGCACACGGTGAACAATGAATCTAAGTCGGTTTTGGCTCCGGTTTGGGTTTCATCTTTTTTGGGGCTGCTTTAGAGACTCTGTCCTGCCTGTCCTGTCCTTCCCTGTATGGAGAAAGACACAGCTTCTCCTCTTCCTCCCAGTTCCAGGCAGCCAGCAGGAGTTACTAGTTACTGGTGGAGTACTGGTGGCACTGGGGGAACTGCTAGGAGAGGAGTCTGCCTTTAAAAAGATTTTTTAAAATGGGCTGGACAAACATTCTTCAGTAATGATTGAAATGGTATTGGCTGGGCCTTGGGGCAAGGGACTGCATTTCTCACTCTATCTTCTGCAGATACCCAAGCACGTCCTGTGGCACTTTGCCATAGCAGTGCCTCCACTCTTCTGACAGAGGAATAATTTTATCACTGATTTTATCACCTTCCTTGAAGATCTCTGAGGGCCTCACATGCTGGGATTTAATGAGAGCTCTGTGAAGCTACAAGCTTGTCTTTGGACATCTCTTTAAAGAAGCTCCAACCTATGCATTTCAATTAAATGTGGAGAGGCTTGTGATGGCCATTGTGGTGCCTGGTGTTTGCAACTGGCAGCATCAGGGATAGCAGAGGGGTAAAATCAGTGTCTGCCATGTACAACCAACCTCTTTCACACACACACACACACACACACACATTTCCAGGCGTCTCACAAACCTGTAGATTGCTGCTGCCAAAAGTGGTTTGCAATTCCTCTGTAATTCTCAACTGATTTGCTAATGCCCTCATAAGTTTAGATGCCACTGTAGCTGCCTGTTGAACAGCCAGGGCATAGGGTGATTCTTAAGATTGAACGACTTAATGATGGTCACACCACATCTACAGTGAAATTGTATTTAGGGAATGAATTTTGCCTTGAAAATACAGCCCCAAGCCTGAGTCTAAAGGAAACAGAGGAAACAGATCTTTCCCTTAACCTCACATTCATTTGGCTGTCTTTAGGGTGTCTGCCTGATTTCTCCCACGGCTGAAATTGTTTGTTGCAGCTTCCCAGCTGCTACTGCAGCAAATGTGTTTTGTTGAAGACAGGGACTGTGCATTCCCGGGCACAGCTTCCTTTCCTTCTGGTCAAAGGAGGAATCTATCCAGGGGAAAGTAATGTTGCCAGCTGCACTGCTGACTTGTTTTGCTAGTCAGTATGTACTGTTTTGCATTAGGGCAAAATATCTGTGGTTATCTTCAGGAGGAAACTTCAGAAGTATCTCTTTACTTGCAGATTAATACCCACTAGGTGTTATTTGTGGGTGCTGCACACAGCCATTTGGGGAGGTCACAGGGTGAGACACTAAAGAGAAGTTTCATGCAATGAAGCATGCCCTGCCATTTTGATCTCAGATGTGCTCATCACCACAGGAGTAACACAGGCAGCCTTCAGTGGCCCAAGTCCCATGGCTCCTCTAATACTCCTTTGTCCTCCAGATGCTGCCATTGGGAACTGTGCCAACTCCTGACAACTTCTCAAGTACTCTACTTTCTGGATGAACTGTGAGAAGGAGTCTGGCTATAATTCGTTCACCTTGCACCACAAAGCAACAGCTCAGAGATTGATAGAGTGATTTAGGTTGGAAGTGGACCTTAAAGATCATCTAGTTCCAAACTTCTTGCCATGGCCAGCAGAACCTTCCACTAATCCAGTTCACTCAAGGCCTCTTCCAATGTGACCTTGAACACCTCCACAGAGGGAGCATCCACAACCTCCTAGGCAACCTGTTCCAGTGTCTCACCACCCTCACTCTGAAGAATTTCTTCCTAACCTCCAGTCTAAATCTGCCCTCCTCAAGCTTCAATCCATTCCCTCTCATCCTTTCACTACAAACCTTTGTACAAAGTTGCTTTCTGGCCTTCTTGCAAGTCTTCTTCGGGTACTGGCAGTCTGCTCTAAGGTCTCCCTGGAGCCTTCTTTTCTGCAGGATGAACAGCCCCAACTCTCTCAGCCTGTCCCCATAGGGGAGGTTCTCCAACCCCCTGCTCCTCTTTGTGGCCCTCCTCTGGACTCACTCCAGCATCTCCATGTCCCTATAATGCTGGGGACACCAGAACTGGATGCAGTACTCCGCATGGGGTCATGAGACCACTCAACACAGCAGGCAGCTTCCTGCAGCTGGGTTTTTACAGGCAATGTGTAGTCAGAAAACTCTCAGCAAAACCTACAGAAGTGGCCTGGTATCCCCACCGAGGTTCAGCTGCATGATAAACACTGAGAGTAATGAGCCTGTCGCTCTTAAGAGGGGAGGGGGTGGAAGAGGAAAGAGATGATGCTTTCTCTGTATTACTCCACATCACAGATGCTGACAGAATTATAGATTTAGAACTCACAGCTCCAAAAAGACTCAGTAATGTAATCTTTTTAAGGTTCCTTCCCTCAGATCTGCTGTTTTCAATAGGCCACTTAGCCACAGGCTCTTCGGAGACGTAGTGAAACTAGAGATGCTGTTGGCAAACTGCAGCTCCAACCTTCAGTTTGTTCCTTCCATACGACTCATAGGGTTCTGTTGTCTCTTGGAAGAGCTCATAGCTGTAAGGTCTATTGCTTTCCAGGTATTCTAGGAAGATTGAGGGATTAAGTTATACATTATGTACAACTACCCACTAATCCTCTTAGTGTGCATTACCAGTGAATGGCCTGAAATAGGCTCTCACTACAAGAGGCCTTAACATTCACTTTCACGATGCCATTTTAGGGTTTGAGGTTTGTGTCGTGGAAATTTTTTTTTTTTTTTTTTTTTTGGGGTGCTGAAATATTCAGTACACCATCTTCTGTCTGTAGCTAGATCCACTCCTGTGTGTTAGTCGAGTGCTAACGAAATTTACAGTTGGTAAAGCAGGTTACATGTTTAACTAGTAGAGAGGCGTGTAGAAAATAGATTTTTTATCTTTTCTAGAGTCACTGGGATTTTTTTGTTCTTTTTTTTTGTTTGTTTTTGTAAGAAAAAGAAATAGCTATAAAAACCATGATTAAAAATGTTACAAGGGAAGTTTTACATTTGAAAATAATGCTATATTTAGGGGAAAAAAAAAGACAACAGCAACAACAAAAAAAAAAAGGTGATCTATAACATGAAAGTGTTTGGAAAGCATTTGGTTGCTGTGTACTGCCTTCTTCCCAGTACGGTTTGCTATCTGTTACACAGTCTTGCATAAATGTTTAGATTAGGGGAAGAAAAGAAAAAAATTAAATGTGATGGCTAAGACCTCTAAGAGCTGACTCACTGACTTGAGTTATTGCTGTGCAGAAAGTTTGTAAAGCCTTTACATTCAGCGAACATTTAGTGCTACTTCAGCCTTGACAGTTGACCTTTCAGTCTGATTGGGTTTAGCCACAATAATTGCAGCAGCTGCAGTACAGGCAGCGAAGAGGCTGCTTAGGAACCCAACTTCTCTCATTAGCTCTTACTTCATGCATCCTAAAATTCAACCCCTCTTTGCATGTGTGTGCAAATTCTCTTGCAATACCTGTTAGAGGAGCTGAGCAAGGTGCAATTCCCCCCTCCCTTTATTTCAATTTAATTTCTCCCACCGTTTTGAATATTCCTGGGAGGAATAGAGGGAAAAATCTCCAAATCCTTTTCTTTCCCCAGGTATTTCATCAGTACTGATTAATTTTTTTCTTTTTTCACTCTCTCTCTCTCTCTCTCTTTTTATTTTTTTTTTTAAATGTATCTCAGTAAGACCTAGTGTGAAAAAAGCAACAAACAAGCTAGACTGTTGTAATTTGGTCAACCACTCGGGTGCTATCCATATCCACCATTTCAACACACTCTATTTCCTCACGGTTTTCAGGGTTCTTCTTCTCTTTCCTCTTCTTCTTGGATGGTGGCAGGAAAGTCAGTATCACAGGTAAAATGGCAAAGCAGTGAAAGAAGGTGACTAATGCTATTAAAAACAAGCACCTGAACAGTGTACGGGTCAAATTTGAAGGCACAGCTGCAAGAGGAATCAGACCAACAATGTAGCAGAGGTAGCTCTGCAAAATAGCTACCCCATGCACTTCCAGGGCATTTTTCACCCATTTAGTTCTTGTGAACTCTTTGCCCAGGACAAAGGTCGATAACAGTGGAGCACAGTTGTCAATTGTATAATTAATTCCGTAAATTAAGCACAACACAGAGATACAATCGAGTTCCACTTTCCACAGCGTCATAAAACCTATAACTCCGAACTCAACCGAGGCAACAGTTAGAGTGAGCCAGACGTTGATCAGAGAGTCTGCCACCAGGAATGCAGAGAAGAAGAGCAGAAATAAAGCACTGATGCAGGAGTTTTGTAAAGGGGCTCCCACCGAAGAGGCGTAACGATCCATGTACACAAAGGATGGATTGAAAACGATGAATTTCACCTTGGAGGTGAGAGAGAGCTTCCTCAGGGTCTCCAGGAGGTCGTAAAGTTCTTCCCTCTTGGTTTCCATTGTCTTGGCCACCAAGAACATCCTGGAGGCCACGACATCGACTTCGTTGTTGTATTTCTTGGAAAAGATGATATCCTCTGAAAAATGGGCAAACTGAGGGGTCTTCAGGAAGGAGTTCCTCAACATATCAGTGAAGTTCTTCTTGGGCAAGCCGGTGGATATGTTGAGCTTCCTAAGGTAATTTAAGTAGCTTTCAAACCAAGATATCCTCACAAAGCCCTTGGTATACTCCAGCACATCCTCCTGGACACTGGTGTTCCAGTACTCGATGGACTCATAGATGTAGAAGCCGATCACGGGGCTGTAGTTGCTGAAATACTTCTGCTGGGCTGTCGTATACTCAATGGTCCGCGTGGCTGTCGCTACGATGTTGCTCAGGTCTGACCCTTCACTGACCTGCAGGTAGCCCATTAAGGCAAAGGAAATATAAACAAGGTAAAAGAGAACTACAAAAGGCTTGACGTAAGTGTTTGTTATCCAGTCACAATAATAGCGTTTCAGGAACCACACCAAAAGATGACTCTCATAAGTGTTTGTTTCCTCTGAGTCTGCCGTGTCCTCACTGAATTTGGCTGTCAGAAGAAACCTGTACCACGCAGGCTTCTCTTGCAATACCTCTGGCTTTGGTACCTTTCTGCAGAAGATACTATGCTGGTAGTTGTTTTCTATGTAGCCAGTAAACACCAGGCTGGAACCATAAAAGGAAAGTACATAGAGGTAGTTGAAGAAAATTGCAATACAGGAATTGCAGCAGAAAATCCTGGCTGCTTCAATGTTAGTGAAGGGGCTGGCACCTATTCCAAAAGTGACCAGGTACATGGCAGTGGTGAGAGAAAACGAGAGCATGGAGTCTGCAAACACAGCTGCAGTCCTCTCTTTAACGTGTTGGTCTTCTCTAGTTTTCCTCCAGGAGGACAACATTTCAAAAGTCCCATACAACCCATGACCTACGACAAAGAACAAAGCCAGTGTTTAAAGTGGGAAAAGGCAACGTCAGCATGCGAAAAGAATCCAAGCAGGCACAGCTGCCTGTGACCAGTGCTTGAAGGAAATGTCCTGCAGAAGAGAGAAATGATTATAGAGGTGTCTAAGCCACAGGAGTGCATTTGCTACCTGACTAACAGACCTTACTGCAGGAGCTGGAGGACAGTTCTGCACTGCTGGCGCAGGGTTGATGGGTTAAAGGTAACAAAAAAAAAAAAAAGAAAAAAAGAAAAAGAAAAGGATTTTTATTTAGAGTTTTTTTGGGTTTTTTTTTCCCCTCCCTTGGTTGGCTGTTTCACTTCATTATTTGGGAGTGCCTGTGATGGAAAATGCTTTGAAATTATTTTTTTTCCCCTGCTGATGGGATCTGACCTGTAGTGAAAACAAAGAAATAAGACCTCAACCTTGAAATGCCTATGCTGGGAGTAAAGCCTTAGTTAGTTGCTTTGTAGAAAATCTGGAAAAAAAAAATTCATTTCAGCTGAAAATTATCAGTTAGATTTTGCCACTTTCTGCATAGATTTTCTGTCAGGGAAAAAAGACATCCTAGAAACGGAACAAACAGTAAAAAGCAGAGAGAAATTTTAGAGATACAGAATGGTAGAACTGAAACAAAACTGCTTGTGGCATTGCTCTTCTTATTTTAATGTATCTTAGGTCCTGGAAAACCAAACACAGCTCCATTTTTCTTGGCAGTTCCTGCATTTCATAATGTATTTAATTAACTCTTAAAATGGAAATAGCATTCATGAAAGGAGGTAAAAACCTGCAGACTTAAAGTCCTCTGTTTAACCCGCAAGTGCAGGTAAATTTGGCAAAGTATTTGGTTTGATCTCAGACCCTGGTTGGTTGTCCTCCTTTTGTGGCTTCTGTTTTTTCATTGATGTCCATGTCACATCTGGAGGAAATAGATCTCTGCTCTCTCATCTGAGCTGGGAACACAGCCACTGGCCAGCTATCAGGTGAGAGTGGCTGAGTTAAAAGTAGGTTGCTGTTTTACACAGGGATGGATGGAAAAGTACAATCTTTGTACCACACCTAAAAGGAGAGACTGCAATATCTTCCTATAATCATTTGCACCATGTCCAGCTCTACTTAACAGATCCTTTCCACCTAATCCCACCCTCTTTCCTACCTTCTAATTGCTTCTTACCCTTATTGTTTTGCTGGTTTTGCTGTGTCCCCTGTCTCCCTCTTCTAGTCTGCTCTTGCATTATCCCCAGAAAATCCCAAAGTCAGTCCAGGGTATTTTTGCTCCTGATAACATTAGCTAAAACAATCAGTGCTGAATTAGTTGCTGATGACACCAAAGCGGACTTTTGAAGCTGATGCAGCAGTCAGGCAAGTCAAGGTAATTCACAGATCTCTGAGAATTTCAGGCTGCCTGTAGAGCACCAAAATTGCTGTATCAGCTCTACTCTCTCTGCCTGTAGATGATCATCACTTTTGTCACAAGGGCTATGAATATCCATGAAGAAACCCTCAAACAAAAGAGGTATTTTTGAATATGCAGGAAACCAGAAAATATATTAGGGGAGTTGGAACTAGATGATCTTTAAGGTCCCTTCCAACCCAAACCATTCTCTGTAATTATGTTTATTGTTAAATGCCTCATGTAGGGTAAGTATTTAATTAACCTGACAAAGTAACCCTTTTGTGGCCTTTGTACCTTTTACTGTATGGGCTGCTATAGCTGATTTACTCCACCTTTCCTTCAAGGAATATTAGATTCATATATTCATAGAATGGTTTAGGTTGGAAAGGACCTTAAGTATCACCTAGTTCCAAGCCCCCTGCCACAAGCAGGGGCACCTTCCACATTGCTCAAGGCCTCATCCAGCCTGGCCTTGAACACCTCCAGAGAGGGGGCATCCACAACTTCCTTGAGCAACTTGTGCCAGTGTCTCACCACCCTCAGTGCAAAGAATTTCATCCTAATCTCCAGTCTCAATCTGCCCTCCTCAAGCTTCAATGCATTCTCTTTCATCCTACCACTACAAGCCCTTGTAAAAAGTCCCTTCCTGGCTTGTAGCCCCTTCAGGTACTGAAAGGCTGCTCTCGAAGCTTTCTTGTCTCAAGGCTGAACAGCCTCAACTCTCTCAGCCTGTCCCTACAGGGAAGATTCTCCACCCCTCTGCTCATCTTTGTGGCCCTCCTCTGGACCTGCTCCAGCAGCTTCATGTCCCTCTTCTGGGGACACCAGAACTGCATGCAGAACTAGACACAGTACTCCCATCCTGTCTATGGCTTACCAGATGGCAGATCTGGTCATGCTATTAATGCTGAAGAGGATAGGGATGGGGTACTTTATAAAGAAATCCAAATGCAGAGCTCATAACATGAGGTAATAGGACAGCTGGTGTGTCTCCTTGTCACAGTCACCTCGTATTTAGAGTAACAAAGTCTGTGCTCTCATACATCGGGTATCTTACCTACATTGCTGTTAGGAGTTGCAACATGGACCACGCATGTCCAATCTGTAGCAACATTAAGGTCCTGCTTTTGGTATGGCATTTAGTGTTCATCTTAATTTTCCCAAACAATGTTTTACAGCTGCTTTCAGAGGCTAGGTCACGACTGTCAATTTGATAACGAGCACTGTGCCCCCTCTTAAAGCTAATGGGGAATACTGGAACTCCCCAGATGGAAAATCAAGCAAAAAGCACAATCGATGACTGGCACCCCGTTGCTAATTATGCTTCAAATAGTTATGTTCTAGGCTCAGTAGGGAAAGCTATTAAGCTTGCTTTCCATGTGCTCTTTGTGAAGACAGACTGACCTTTATTTAAATGTAACTGATCACTTGCCAAAGCAGGGAGTGAGAGGTTTAATCCGTTTATGGTTCCCATAAGTCCTGCAGACAGGCCTGTCTGAGAATTTCACATGGCATCATAGGCACTGCTTTGGAGTGAGCCAAACAGAATGAAATGAGGTCATTGAATATCACAAATTACTTCCATCATCAGCTTTAGCTATAGCATGAAGGGTTTTTTTTTGTTGGTTTTTTTTTTTAATAACCCAATATTGACCTCATTCATGTCTATAAATACATCAAGGGTGAGTGCCAGGAGGCTGGAGCCAGGCTCTGCTGGGTGATGCCCAATGCCAGGACAAGGGGCAATGGGTGGAAGTTGAGGCATAGGAAGTTCTATGGAAACAAGAGGAAAATTTGTTTCACTGGGAGAGTGACAGAACACTGGAACAGGCTGCCCATAGGGGTTGTGGAGTCTCCCTCTCTGGAGATACTCAAAACTTGCCTGGATGTGTTCCTGTGTGACCTGCTCTAGGTTCTCTTGCTCTGGTAGGGGAGTTGGACTGGATGAGCTTTGGAGGTCCCTTCCAACCCCTAACCTTCTGTGACTGCGGTGTTAATAGGCTAATGTCTGAAAATACTCAAATAGGTGCATTAATCTGGAAAGCCTGTGACTTTGCAATGCAAAAGAAATTAGAATCTAGAGCTAACTAAACATGATGCTGAGCAAGACTTTTGAACATGCGTAAGATTTTACTGTAAGGATCACAGAGCACTGGAACAGGGTCCCCAGAGGGGCTGTGGAGTCTCTTTGTCTGGAGACTTTTAAGGCCTGTCTGGATGCATTCCTGTGTGACCTGAGCTAGATTGTATGGTCCTGTTCTGGCAAGGGGGGATTGGACTTGATGATCTCTTAGGGTCCCTTCCAACCCCTAACATCCTGTGATCCTGTGAACCTCTGATAATCTGACTCCTGATACCACATCTATTCTTTCAGTTAGAAACATTTTTTTTTTAAAATCACAACTTGCTCTTACATAATCTTCAGGACTACCCTAAAATGGAATCTGATTTAGAGAACTGCTCAAGGAAATGCACGAAGCAGCATCATTGCACGTGGGCCACAAAGCCAGGAGAAAAACCCTTAGACAGTCTTCTATTTTAGGGGATGTTCCTTTTGTTGTTTGCTAAACAATCTGTGTGCTAGGAATTGGTATTTTCCTTCCACTGTACAACCTGTTTGTATAATAGCTGCAAAATTCTCATTTACCTTAGGGAAGAGAAGCCTTAATGACAAACCTGCACACGTTTTTGTTTTTTTTGCATCAGTGGCACTACTGACCTGATCCTGCATCCTCTGAGAAAAAGATTAAGCTCAAACTCCTGCACAAGTCCAGCATGGCAGTCCATGGATTAGCCTTATTTAGCTAGAACGGGATTTACCTAACCTAATTTCTTCTCTAAATACTGACTACAAGCACAACTTGGGGTGGCCATCTCCCCTGTTGTATTAACTCACCAATGCTTACATAAATCTAACCTCACAAAGATTAGGGCAGAGAGCTCCATGGAAGCATTTTGTGAGATTTCTGTCATTGCAGACTTTCCATCTTTTGCATCCCCTAACCAGTTTGCACTGATGATGTCTAATCCTCTCGCTTGTGCTACGTCTCCTCTCTATAAATATTGATGTGAAGGTGGCAAATTTTTCCCTTGCAAATAGATTTTGTAATTGCTTTAACCGATTTTCCCTTTTTAATAGAGATTTAGCCACAAATCAGTAATGATTTAGAGCAATTTGTTCATTATTCACAGTCATTCAGTAAATAATGAATATGAACTCAAACAGCTAATGGGCTACTGGAGATCTTTTCCTGTTGACATTTGCTATTATGATTCACTGGTCATGCCCTACAGTCAGGCTGTACAGCCATGAGCAAAGGAGTGGACGGAAAGCTGGGATGTTTTCAAGGGAAAAATGTTCAGAAAGGACAAAGGAAGATGTTAGGGGAAATAGGAAAGAGCCATGGGACAAAATTCACGTTCACAGGCCCTGGTCCTCATGGGGGACT
>VWZE01002187.1:0-22032 GCA_013396675.1 Eubucco bourcierii
TTGTTGACTTTACAAGTGCAGAATTCCTGCTGACTGAACCACTTTGTGGATTGTACTGTCAGAAATCGTGGTTGTTCTCTAAACCATAGAAATCCAACACATCATGCTGGTGGTACGAATGCCAGATGCTTTGCCTGCAAACCACAGGTTCTCAGGAGAGCTTATGGAGAACCTGTGTGGGTATCAAGTTAAAGGCACTGATTACAAACAGAAGGCAGAAGCACAGCCCACACACCCTGTGTGGAACAAGCAAATAAAGATGCACTATGCCCTGGTGTATTCTCAGGGTACACCAAAGGAGCCATCTTTAGATAGGATAGGACTCAGACTAATTTAATTTCAGAGTTTGCCAGAAGGGAGCAAGGGCTCCTCTGAAAGGGAGCATGTTTGACCAGTGCAGATAAGAAGTCCAATGGCATCCTGGCCTGCATTAGGAATAGTGTGGCCAGCAGGAGCAGGGAGGTCATTCTCCCCTTGTACTCTGCACTGCTTAGGCCACACCTTGAGTCCTGTGTCCAGTTCTGGGCCCCTCAATTGAAGAAGGACATTGAGCTGCTTGAGTGTGTCCAGAGAAGGGCAACGAGGCTGAGGAGGTGCCTCGAGCACAAGTGCTATGAAGAGAGGCTGAGTGAGCTGGGATTGTTTAGCCTGGAGAAGAGGAGGCTCAGGGGAGACCTTCTTGCTGTCTACAGTTACCTGAAGAACTAGCCCAAGAATGTGTTCATCTGGAAGTATGTCACATAACATAACTCAGGGCTATGATCCCTTTTTTGAATGGAAAGTACAGTGGAGTCTTCAGTGTCTCTAGAGTTCAAGACCTTCTTGCNTGCCATGGTCTAGTCTTGAGGTCTGTGGTAACGAGTTGGACTTGATGGTCTTTGAGGTCTCTTCCAACCTTTGTTATACTGTGATACTGTAATGTCAGTCCATCTCACAGTCACTCTGAAACAGCAAGAGCTGCTTAGGATGTAGAGGAAAGTTTTGAGGTTTTTTAAGATTTATTTAACTATTCTTCAGTTAAGATTTCTGGTTAAGTTTTGTGAATGTGATAAAACAGGATTTTCTGCATACGACCTACAAGGTGCATCCAAATATCCTTTTCCAGCTTTACACTGAGCAGTTGTTTGACAATTTCTCCTGTCATCCAGAGTCACACTTTTGAAGCACATCTTGCCATAGAGAACTAGGAATTCACTGAAATTATCCACTAAAATTACAGAGAACCTTTCCATGTTGCTCCCTTGCCAGCTTCTTGCCAGCTTCTACTAGACCTTGAGTAACCTGCACTAGTGGGAGGTGTCCCTGCCAATGGCAGGGGGTTGAACTAGATGATCCTTGAGGTCCCTTCCAACCTTACCATTCTATGATTCTGTGATTATTTATCTTCTCTGAATGCAAATATCTGAACATTTCCCATCCACCTGCACATTCCCACAAGGATTCCTGTGAAATGCTTTGGGCCACTGTGGGTAGCAAAAGTGTCAGCAACACCACTTTGTTTTCCTGTAGTTCATGTAATTACTTTTAGCTCTTTGATTTATATGCTCTTCTTTTACATTTTCATATCATTATGGGCAGAGCTCAAAGATCAAATTAAATTTTAATTTGGGGGAAAAAAAAAATCAGTGCAGGAATCTGTTTCTAGAATTTATTCTGATGTGATCTAGAAGTTCTTTAGTTAGTTAGTTATTTTTAACATTCCTGACACTACTGACATAGTTGATGTACACAGGGTAACTTTTTTTCTTAAACAAAAACTACTTTGAGATGCCAACTACAGCAGAGAGCACCTCCTGCATCTCTGAGTGCTGGACATCATACAGACTGGCACAGGTTGGATCAGATAATGTGAAAACTTAGCTGGGGATTATCAGTAGAACTGCACAAGATATTTGAAGAGGAGGTAATGTTTGCAAGGGATACAACAGCCAAGTCACCTAGAAAATTGCTGTAGAAAAACAAGTTTTACCTTGTGTAACCTCCGTTATGCCAAACAAGGAAACTTATTTAGGACCAGGTCCTGCTCCCTTTGAAGTAAGTGGAAAACTTTCCATTTGCTTCAGTGTGGAGGATCAGACCCACAGGGAGTCAAGTTTGTCTCTGTAAACAGGATAAAGAAGCAAAAGAAACATCCGAGGCAACTTGCAAGAATTTCCTGGCAGTGTAGGGACCAATAATTAACAAGTGAAAAAGCCCTAATGATTTATACAAAAACATTTTAATCCACAGTTGCTTTCCTCTGTCCATACTAGAAAGAGAACTGTGAAATATTTGGCAAACAGAAAGGACTTTGGTCTAGATTCTGTGTTCTGTCCATGTGCCCTTTCTGCTTTGCAACGTTTGTTCTGGAAGCACCCATGGACTCTGCTCACTTGTCATTGAAGCAGATGCTAAGCCTGACAGCTCCTACTGACCTCACACATCCTGCAACAATACCTGGGGCAGGATTGGATTCCATTGCACCCAATGGTAGAACATGGTTAGATGTATTCAGGTGGCCAGGTCCTGTCAGTTGTTTCTCTTGTAACTGCATGAGCATCTCCCCCATTTAAAAGAAAAATGTTTCTCTGCAGTTCCAGTGGCAAAACACAATCTCTGTATCTGTGCTCCTTGATAAAACAACTACTGAGAGTTTGGATAATACAGGCTGTGAAATTCAGAAAGGAGGATTTTATCCTTAGGTATTATAAGAAGTTATTAAAGTTGGCTATGACATCTCTGTGTCATTGTTTTGTTCTTGTTGGTTTTGGTTTTTGTTGTTTGGATTTTCTCTCTCTCTCTCTCTCTCTCTTAGTTTGGGGTGGATTATTTTCTTGTTCTTTATTTTTTTTTTCTTTTTTTTTTTTTTGTGTCTGAAGAAAGGAAACAGCAAGAGAACAGCACTGTCAGTAGCAACAAGCCCCAAATTCAGGATGTTTCAGAAATTTCTTTCCTATTGTTTACAGCTCCAATCTTAATTATTCAAAGTTTTTCTCCTGTCCAACACGATATGGGAAGTGTGATCTGGATAAATTGTGTTGAGGTGGGATGCATGTTTTGTTTTTTTTAAAAAAAAAAAAAACAACAAAATAACTCACCCCAAACTAAAAGAGAGAAGAAAAAAGAAAGCTACATATAAAGAGTGCCAAAAGAAGCCAAAGAACATTTCCACTGGACCCTCTGGAAGTGTACTTTGAGCCCTGCTGTACTTACTATTTTCACAAATGACTTATGACCAGAGAGAATATGCATGAAACTCTCTAGGATTTCAAGCTGATTTCAAGGTTTACAATTTGCAGTTTTCTTGTATCCATTCATTTCCAAACACTGTGGTGCCTGTGACATTGCCAGTCATAGACCTGCATTTCTTATTGATAGCCTCACTGGAGACCACAGGAGCATGACTGAGCTGACAGATCCACAGAAGAATTAGTCATTGATGGATCATCTAGTAGTCATAGACCATTTAGTCCCTCCAAAATGATGTTGAAAAACCTTGGTTCAAAAGTGTCAAGAAATTTGCTTTACTTTTCTCCAATCTTTTAAACCTCCATATACTTTCAGCCTAGCAGCATTAGGAGTACTGCAAATGGAACAGAGTTCTTTTGAAAGCGAGGAGAGCAGACTTACAAAATAGCACAACTAATGCCCCCTTCCAGGAGACTGAAGTACACACAACCATGCCAGGTTTTGGGCTTGTCCCACGTCAAACAATTGTAGTTGCTTTCTATATGGACTCGGTTTTGGTTTTGTTAACTGCAGAAAATAAATACGTTGAAGGACTCTGAACTTCTAAGAGACAGAAACTCTTCTTACTTAAGCCTTTTTGTAGAAGTCTGTCTTTCTGCAGAATTTTATTTGATTACCTGACAACAGCCCAGGAAACATGAAGCTGCTTTACCTGTGTGCTGTTACATCACCCACACCAGCCATGTTAAAAATGATGTGCCTTGAGACCCATTCTCCACAGATGTACATTAGATATTAGATGTGGCCAGCTGAGTGAACCGGATCCTTTCAGGGCATGCAGTGGTTGTTTCTAACATCTCTTTTCTCCATCCTCTTTTAATCACCATGTGACTGAAAGTAGAGAAGCTAGAGAAACCTTCCCTGTCTCTGCCAAGAAGTTGCAAGATGACAGATTTTTTTTTTTGCTGCAGTGTAGTTTGGCTTGTATGAAATGTATCACTGGTACTCAGCACTCAAGAACAAAGACCTTTTCCTTCTGCATGTGGGCTAGGAGGTTACCATACTGTAAGATGCAAAGTTACACCCTTGTGTAAACTCTCTGTGCTGGTTTGAGGCTAATTGGAGTATTTTAATAGAAAAAATTATATTACAGGCTGTGAAAAGGAAACAATGGTGATGTCTGCTTGACTCATAGGGTTGCTGAGATGTTTAAGAATAAGTACTCAAAACATAGAAAAGTGAATCTCTGGGGCACAGTGTCTTGGTCTAGCAGTTTCTGGCTTTTTCTCCTGTCTGCTGAGTAATCTCACAAACTACTTTTCTTCTAAACCCCCTGGTCGATTCTCACCTTGTGTGTAAGGCAAACTTTGGGGTAAGGTACAGGGGTGGGGAGAAGGTGGAAGGGTGGTTGGGAGCCCCTCCTGGGATCTCTGACTTCTGGGAGGGGAGTTGTGTTTCTGTACTACCTTTAACTTGTATATTTCTGTAACTATTCCTGTCTATAGTGTATATCTCTGCTTGTACATTGTGCTGAGCTGTAAATAGAGCTTCACTCCTTAACTTCCAGCTGGCTGAGTTCTAGTCTGGGTCATTTTACAAAGTGTGTGTGTGTGGGAACTCCCAAACCATCACACTCTCTCATGCTATCTATGTAGACTAGCTCCTGACACCTGTAGCTGTGTGAACTCTCCCTTCAAAACTACGTTATCATAAGTGGTAAGAAAGAGATAAATTGTGAAAGGATGCAGGAACCTGACACTTCCAGCAGTGGATTTTCATTGTGTATTTGAGAAAGAGATGAAATGTAATGAATAGAGAGGTGGTGGAGTCCCCATCCTTGGAATCGTTTAAAGAGACTGGATGTGGCATGTTTTAGTTGATTGGATAATGTTAGGTGATAGGTTGGACTCGATGATCTCAAAAGTCTTTTCCAAGTGGATTGATTCTGTGATTCTGTAATAACTAAAGCACAGAAAAGAGGAGCAAAATGGCGTGATCACCACAGTTATTTCAGATCTTTGTGACCTGGGAGTAGAATTTTGAAGTTTAAGCACCTAAAGTTTCACAGTTTTCTGATTTAATACAAAATCAAAAACATTAAGGAAAGATATGGTAAGAACCTACCAATCGCATCTGCAGAGTGAGGAACAACTGTTTGCCATAATAAGTGGGGGAGAGGGGGCAAGAAGAAATAACTTTTAATTTTTAGCAGAGATTATTTAGGCAAGCACCAAAGAAGAGCTTTCAAAACATCAAAATGGGAACAGCTGCCGAGGGTTGCTGTTGAATCTCCTTCATCAGAAATTTGCAAAAAATTAGTTCAGCAAGCAACCACTGGTGACTGACTTAGGTATGCTTAACCATACCTTTGTCCAAGGACTCAGACCAGATCACTTAGGGTCTTTTTTTTGGCCTTCATCTAAGATTCTAGAAGTAGTTAAAGCTGTGGAAGGCTTTTCTCACTTTCCTCACTGCTGCGTTTGAATCCCTGCTTAGGTGAAGATTTGCTGATTTCTGTGTCTCCGTGAATGATGTGATGCATCCACCCTCTTGTCTCCTGGGACATGAGTCACTCATGAAATGTATTTCATCAAAACAGTTCCATCTTCTGCCCCATGAAGTCACTGATGGCAGAGAAAGATTCTATTCCCTTGTGACCAGTGGGGGAAAAAAAATCCACTCATAGTTTACAATGGTCATGCCAGTAACATACACAACATTGTGCTTTCCTCCTCTGATGGGCAGAAGGTTTATTCTTCCACCAGCTGTATTCATTTAGCATGTTACTCATCTGTTTGGTTTCACTATATTTAACAGTTTGCAGTAAGGAGGATGAACTCTTTAAACAGCTTTTCTCCATACAGTTATGTATGAAGTGAGTCTATATTTAACTGAATCTGATAATATCACCTAGTGCTTGAATACTTTGGATTTATACCACAGGTGGAACTGATTCAGGAATTATCTTGCAAATATTGTGAAGCTCATCTAGTCCCTAATGACCTTGCATTATCTACCTCTGAATCTAGAGAAGCTGAAAGGAAGACAATGAATACACATTGCAGAAGAAAATAAACCAAAATGTCAAGTGTACAGAAATTACCCAAGGATGTATTTCTTCAGTCTTACTGTGTCAAAGAACACCAAGGACTAAAATTCTAAGACTAATTTTACAGTGAGGGTGGTGAGACACTGGCACAGGTTGCTCAAGAAGGCTGTGACTGCTCCCTCCCTGGAGGTGTCCAAGGCCAGGCTGGACGAGGTCTTGACTGACCTGCTCTAGTGGGAGGTGTCCCTGCCTATGGCAGGGGGTTGGAGCTGGATGATCTTTGAGGTCCCTTCCAACCTTACCATTCTATGATTCTAGTTTTCAAAAGCCATTACAGAGACAGGCAGCCTTTTGGAACCAGTGGAACCACTGACTAGTTTCAAGTGGTTTGAGTTCTGTCTGTGGTGTGTGTGTTTAGATGGATATTTGATTACCATTGTTTCCCTGTGCCTATTATTACAGTGCTCCTATATATTACTTGCAGGTAAGTCAAAAAGGAGGCAGCAGTCATTCCTCTGAATCATAGCTTCTGGGTATGCACAGGAACACAGCTCACATCTTCTGCACATCCAGGAGCAAGTACAGATAAAAGATTGAACAGGGAGAGGCTGATCATAGTACTATAGAATAATTTTCCTACAAAAATTGGCTTTTAAGAAAGAATCTGATTTATTTTAAGCTGAAGAGAGGAGTGAAAATTACATTTACATTCTGAACACTTGTTGTCTATGTAGTGAAAGTAACAAAAACAACAGGAGGCTGAAGCCCTAAAATTAAAGGCTGAAGCCCTAAAATTTAAAGGCTGAAACCCTAAGTATCATGGAACTGATCTTGTATCATGGAACTGATATATTGATTAAGTATCATGGAACTGATCTTGTCCCACAAGCTCAGAAACTCTGGGGTTTGAGATCTGATGCTGAAATTCTGGCCAGGGCAGTCTTTGCATCAAAGAGTATTAAGTTCTGTGCAAGTGGATAGGTAGGTTTCATTCACTGTATTGGGGGTTAGATCTCTGTTCCAACCACTAAGACACTTCACAATTCTGGGGCATTTTGAGGTTCAGAGCTTTTAGAAGGACTGATCTCTAGGAATGCAATGAGTACATGTGGAAATGCAGCAAGGGTGATAGGAAACCCTCTCCCAAAGCGGTTTGGGTCTCACTAACATGGATTGGCAGTGATTTGTTTGGTTTTTTTTGATAGGCTCAGGGAGGCTTGGACAGAATCATACTCAGAAAGTAGGGTCAGGCTGAGAAAGCACAAGCAGGTAACAAAGTCTATCTAGCAAGTTAGCAAATGCCAAGAACTCACCATGTTCTCTATGAGCCCTGTCCTGTTGGCAAGCTCACACTCCTCTGCGTGCCCATTGCAGAAGCAGCTTCCACGGATGATCAGGTCATAAATAGCATAGTGGGCAAACCTCTGAGGTTTCTCTACTGGTTCCAAACCACGGCATGGACATTCTTGTCTTTTTAACAACAGGAGGCGGAGGTTGGTGAGCTTCAGGAGATCTTGGGCCTCGGGACTGTAAGGGTCTTCGATCTTGTTAGCTGGACTTAAGGCACGATAAATCACCTGAAAGACAGAAGGTACACATCCAGGAATAGGTAGGGCTCCACATACACAGCAAACGTTCCCAGAAGATACACATCCAAGAACAGGTAGGGCTCCACATACACAGCAAACGTTCCCAGAAGATACACATCCAAGAACAGGTAGGGCTCCACATACACAGCAAACATTCCCAGAAGATACACATCCAGGAACAGGTAGGGCTCCACATACACAGCAAACATCTCCAGGCAGCATTCAGGAGAAAGCCATACTTTCTGGTTAGAAGACTTCACAAGTAGTTGTGGAGCTGTGGATGATCCCAGAACATCACAGCTGTGTTACCACCAGCTGGCCAAGGCACAGAAAGTGACTGTGTCCCTGCTTTCATCCTGGTTCCTATGTGAAATAGCAAATGCCTTACTCAGCATCTTTCACTGGGGTTACTGAGCCTAGTTGCTCTATGCAGTTCAGCCAATATGTGGTAACTTGTCAAGTGCTGATGTGCTGGTTTGAGGCTAATTGGAATATTGTAATGAAAAGAATTAGATTATAAGCTGTGAAAAGAAAAACAATGGTAATGTCTACATCACTCATAGGCTTGCTGAGATGTATAAGAACAAGGAGACAAACATAGATAGCGCACACAGAGTCTCAGTCTCTCTGGCTGCTTGTGTGTCTGCTGGCCTTTCTGCTAACCTAACTAACCACTCTGCTTCTAACCTCCCTGGCTGATCCTCCAAACTCACTTTGTGCATAAGGCAACCTCTGGGGTAAGGTAAGGGGTGGAAAGAAGGTGGAAGGGTGGTTGGGAGCCCCTCCTGAGGTCTCTGATTTCTGGGAGGGGGATTGTGTTTCTGTATTACCTTTAACTTGTATATTTCTGTAAATATTCCTGTATATTGTGTAAATCTCTGCTTGCATATTGTGCTGAGCTGTAAATAGAGCTTCAGTCCTTAACTTCCAGCCAGCTGAGTCTACTCTGGGTGATTTTATAAAGTGTGTGGGGGGGTGTGTAACTCCCAAACCATCACAGCTGGTTACTTCCTTCTGTTTCTGAGCCAAGGGCCAACAGTATCGCTCAGAGAAATTCAAGGCTTATTGGTATGGATGCAGGATTAATGCCCTCCATGTTTTTCAGAGTATTTTAAGAAGACGGCTTTCACATGAGTTCCAGAATCAGGTAAATTAAGATATGAAGGAGATCTATGAAAAAAGGGAAAATTATCATCAGACTTTTGGCTTACCCACCTGAACTGTGTGCTAGAAAACACAGCTTGGCTTAGGGTGAGTAAGCATTGAGAGAACCCTGTTGAACAAAGCCAGCTTGCATATTCGTTAGAAGAGGAGAAGTAGATACACTGTACTGAGCTCACAGGACAAAAGGTGCTTTGGACCTGCTGCCTGTCAGCAGGTTGTTGCTCTTTTGTCACAGTTTTTATTCTGTTTGATAGTTCTCCAAAGCAGCAACACCTTGGTTTTGAGCCTTCCAATATCTGAAGGGGGCCTATAGGAAGGCTGAGGAGGGACTATTTACAAGGTCTTGCTGACTTCTGAAGATGTCACTCTGACGGGAATGAAGAATGAAAAAGTGATTGAGAGGTCTCCTGAGTACACCATGAAGGAAGGAGAGCAGAGCTTACAATTAATGCTGCTGAGCAGAATGCCCCAGGAAATGGCACAATCATCCTAGGTGACACAAGACAGAGACCCTAACGAGCAGTAGAGCAGCAGCAGTGTAGCTGGAAGGTAAGTGTGAAGGGCTCAAGGGAAGAAGAGGAGGAATAGCAGACTTCATATTGTTGTTCAGTGAACTCTGCAGAGGAGCAGTGCTGCTTTGCTGTAACAGCTAAGAAACTGATGTGCAGGTTGGCAGATGATGGCATTCCAGGACAAGGGGCAATGGGTTTAAACTGGCAGAGGGGAGATTTAAACTAGATGTTAGGAGGAAATCTTTACAGTGAGGGTGATGAGGCACTGTCACAGGTTGCCCAGGGAGGTTGTGGCTGCTCCCTCCCTGGAGGGAGTCCAGGTTGGACAAGGCCTTGAGTGACCTGTACTAGGGGGAAGTATCCCTATCTATGGCAGGGGGTTGGAACTAGATGATCCTTGAAGTCCCTTCCAACCTTACCATTCTGTGATTCTATGATTCTGTTGCAGTTCCATTTTCATGTTTAACAATGACTAAAGGGACATGTTCTATTTTAGCTCAAGGTGAGTTTGTTTCGTTGTTTATGAGGTGAAGGTAGCAGTGGAGATCTGCACCACAGTCTGTGCCAGAGAGATGGTAGCATTCATTTCCTGGCTTAGATGTTCTGTATGGATATACTAACTCAAAATTGAGAGCTATTTTCTCCTCTTGTTGAGTTTTCTCAGAGGGACTTGCCCTCAGGGTTCTTTGGCCCTGCTTTATAAGTGGCTAATGTCTCTCTTACTAACTGCATTAGCAGATTCCCTCTTTCTCTCCATGCTTGTCTTTTTTTTTTTGTTTCTAGTGAACTGATGAATTTTAATACTTGCAACATGTAAAATAATTTTGCTCCTTTTTTTTTTCCTCTTGCAAGAACAAGACAAGAAATTGTGGTACATGCTGGAAGATAGTTCTGTTGTGTGTTGATGGCATCTGGGGATGTAAACCCCTGTTAAACTAACAGAATCAGCTGCCAGGCTTTGCATAGAGCTAAATCTGACGGTATCAAGGCAAAGGCAGTGGCACATTTCCCACCTGTTCACAGCATTTTCTGTGTGGTTAGAGCTGTTCTTTTTCCTTTTAATTTCCTTCACTTACTCTGTCAACAACTTACAAAGCTGCAAACAGCCTTGTTTTGTGGCATCAGAGGTGTTGCCTGTGTTTCCTCGGTTGATAGATCTATGGGCAGATTGCCCAAGCTGTGCAATCCAGGTGCCTACATTCCCCTGGCCAATGAAGCCATGACAAAATAGTCCAAACCTTTCCACCCACAATGTTCACATTCCCCTGCTCAGTGGGACCATAAGCAAATGGCCCACTCCGTTTTGTCAAGGTGCCAGCATTCCCCTTGTCAATGTATTCATAGGACTAAGTCTCCTCAGTCCAGTTTCCCTGATACAGAGGAGTCTGATTTTTTTGGTGGAAACCAGTTTTATAAACCCCTTCTTCTGACTTATGGATAGAGTTTAAGAGTCCTGAGCATCTGGTCTTATAGACAGACACATCTTCCTCCCACATCAACAATTAATCTAAGACCAAGTCAGTGAACATTGGCATTGTTCTGCAATGCTAAGCTCAGAGGTCTCAAAGGAGGGTAAAAAATCATTACTGGGATATTAACGGTCCAAAGTTCTTGTGAAACTGTTTTGAACTGGTTTAAAACAGAGAAACCAAGGCCAAAGCAGTCTGATCTTAGGTACTCTCACACCTTTGTCTATGGCTTCTCTAATAAATAAAATTGGTATCCCCTTTCAGGATAGCTCTCCAGAGGATATCAAACAAATCACTCACTTGAGAACATAAATGCTAGAGGTAATCTGCTCCAGCACAGAACACCTGAAACAAAAAAGATAATCAATACACAAATTTCTGCAAGGTCTGCACAGGTCCTGCCAGTGACCTCCTTATATGAGGCTAGGCAAAAGGTTTGTCTCTGTGCCCCAGAAATCCCACTTGTGAAAGGCTATGGATCTTCTCACAGGAGACAGAGACAAAGAGGGAATGAGGTGAAGAACAAGAGTTTTTACTGGACCTCTATGAAAGAAAAGACTACATAACAGCTGAAGTGTTTGTTTTTTCTCTATAGCATTACCCTTCTTGATGACACTAGGCTCACCTGTGCTGTATTTATTGACTGTGAAGGAAATCTTGCCTATTGTATTGCACAATTAGAAAGCTATTAAAATAAGTTTGCATACAGTCTGGTAAGTTTGAAGAGATAGATGAATGTTTTGGGATCTCCAGTCAATTATCCATCCTCCCCATATCAGACCATGCTGAGTTCTTTAGGCAAAAGAAGAGCTGTTGGGAGCTCTTCCCTCAGCATATGGCCATTTGCTGACATGAAGCTTGCTTCTTTGAATGACAGCTTGGGAAAAGGTTGAGTTCCTTGTGGGTTTATTACATTGCAAATATTTTCATTTTCTGGCCTTGCATCTCTTGAGGGGAGTTGCTTTGGCATTTTCTGTGTCCCTTTAGAACTCTGAATGTTATTTGTGAGTAAAGATATTAATAGCTAGGATGTCCCACAGGGATTGTGGCATCCTTTTAAGAAGAAACAATATTTCATTCCAGTTGAGCTACAAGAGTTTGCTTGTATGATTAATTCATGACACATTTCTGTCTGGAATCAGCCCAGTGGTCAGATTGGATTTGGTTGTCCTTATCTCTCCCAAGACTTGTTAAGTGTAAAAGATCTGATTTGAGTGACATAACACTAGTGAAGTCTTTTGGGAATGGCATTTATATATGTTCATTGTGGATTCAAGAATCATTAGGGAATTAGTCTTCCCAAATTTTGCAAAAATCAGACATTGAGGACTTCCTTCAGCAAATAAATTTTGTATCATCAGAGTCAAAACAGGCAGGTTGTGCCAATATAAGCAGCTTTGGTTTGCACAGTTTTACTTTGTACTTAAATAATTTTGCCTGCATTATTTTGTATATGCATAAAGCTGGAGAATGGAATTTTCTTCTCTCCCCTTCTGGAGGACACATTCTCCTTGAAATACTGGTGGTTAAAACCTTTGAGCACAAGGATGAGTCTGAAGTAATCACCATCTCTTGGCTCATTTTTAGTATTCAATTGGATGTTTCTTCTCACATTAAAGTTGCAGTGTTTAGATCTTCCTTAACACACATTGCCCTACTGCCAAGAGCAATATGTTACAATCCATAAGTTATACTTACTAGTCTACTATGTGTATTGACTCAAATAGGTGTAGAGCAGGATGAATTTTAAAAGCAGATCTGGTATGTCCATTAACACACTCTGAATTAGTTTTCCATAAATGTATAATTTATCTAAAAAGTCCCCAAACCACTCAACTTTTTTTTTCCATACTAAAACACAGTATTTTCCCCCTGCCTGCCTCCTTCCCCCTGCCTGCCTCCTTCCCCCTGCCTGCCTCCTTCCCCCTGCCTGCCTCCTTCCCCCTGCCTGCCTCCTTCCCCCTGTTTTTCATTAATTACTTTTTAAATTTACATTAGTATAGCTAATTTTATATTTGTATATAATATACACATTATAAATTATATTTATTTATATTTTATATATAGATTTTATATTTTGTATTTAAATTTTAAGTCAGGGACAGACTAGTGATGATTATGTGTATGGATTGGTAACTTTATACAGCATGTGAAGAGCTTTACTGCTGTAAAAAAAGGGAGAGATGTCACTGTGACCAAAGTACAGTCTTGAGAATGTGACTCTTTGTTCAAAGCCCCAGCACAATGGCTTAGTATAACATCCAGCAAGGAGCTTAAGCCTTAAGCCTGTGTGCTGGTTTGAGGCTAATTGGAATGTTTTAATGAGAGAAATTAGATCACTGGTTGTGAAAAGAAGATAAATGATGATGTCTATATCATTCATTGGTTTGCTGAGAGGGATAAGAAAAGGGCAAAATACAAACAATCTTCCCTCACTTTTTCTTGGGACATTGCCTTATTCATTTCTCCTTTGGTCTGCTCTAATCTCTCTGCTAACAACTAACACATAAGCTTTGGTGACTTGCTTGTTTTGGTTAGCTAGAGATAGAAAGGGAAAAAGACAGAGGTAGCTTTGAACCCTTCTGGGCAATTCCTTTGTCCAAAAGGGAGTTTGGATTTCTGTATTATTTCTAATTTGTATATAGTTGTAAATATTGTGTATATATTCTTGTATATTTCGCCATGCTGGAAATACAACTTCATCTTGCTTTCCAAACTCTCTGAAGTTACTCTGGTAAATTTCAAATAGTGCGGGGAGGAAGTTTTTAACCTAGGTTGCCCTGTTTTGCCTCCATAGGAACAGAATTATCTCATATATCCTCCCTACTTTTCTAAAAATAGAATATAATATTCACATGCTTCATGGAACAGGAGGAAGATTAATAGATATTTATCTGTAAAATTCACAAAGAATCCCTAGAGGTGGATGTTCAATATATGAAACTTTGGTAAAAGGTGGGAGTTTGGCCATCTCAACTATTTCTGCATAGATGTTTTAAAGATTAGAGTAGAAGTGGTTCTAAGTATTAGTTTCTAAGTATTAGTTTCTAAGTATTCAGCCCACACAGCCAACTGAGCGCTGGGCTGCATCAAGAGCAGTGTGGCCAACAGGGCAAGGGAGGGGATTCTGCCCCTTTACTCTGCTCTCATCAGACCCCACCTGGAGTACTGTGTGCAGTTCTGGAGCCCTCAGCACAGGAAGGACATGGAAGTGTTGGAGAGGGTCCAGAGGAGGCCACAAGGATGCTTAGAGGGCTGGAGCAGCTCTGCTATGAGGACAGGCTGAGAGAGTTGGGGCTCTGCAGCCTGGAGAAGAGAAGGCTTCGAGGGGACCTGATAGTAGCCTTCCAGTATCTGAAGTGGGCTACAGGAAGGCTTGGGAGGGACTGTTTACAAGGTCTTGCAATGACAGGACAAGGGGCAATGGTTTTAAACTGGCAGAGGGGAGATTTAGACTGGATGTTAGGAGGAAGTTCTTTCCAGTGAGGGTGGTGAGGCACTGGAACAGGTTGCCCAGGGAGGTTGTGGCTGCTCCCTCCCTGGAGGGGTTCAAGGTCAGGTTGGATGAGGCCTTGAGGGCCCTGTACTAGTGGGAGGTGTCCCTGCCTATGGCAGGGGGTTGGAACTAGATGATCCTTGAGGTCCATTCCAACCCTACCATTCTATGATTCTAAGTATTAGTGAACTCCTAGAGTCATAAGCTGTGGGAAGGAAGACTCCATCTGCTCATTGTCTTCTTTGTTCCTCTTGTCTTTAATTCACCAGGTTTGTGTTTCTGAAGCCTTTGAAGCAAACAGTTTATACAGTTTGACTTCTGCCTTTTGCAAAAGGGTAGAAATATGATTAATATTTCCTTTCCCAGAGACACCATGCAACTTCCAGTTTCCCATCATGTTCACGTAGAAGCATGAAGACAGTGTAATGAAAGGGAAGTGTGTTCTTACCATTAAGATGCAAGCTCTGAAAGATTTTCCCATGATATCCACTCTAAAGCTGTTTTACATCTATTTAAATCTCTATGTGATATCAAGCTCTGTTCTTTATTTTGCTGTAACAGGCTGCTTTGAATTCTCCCAGTCAGTTCCCTAAACATTAGCATGCAGCTTCCACTAAAGCAGCTTTAGCACAACTGTAGAAGAAAATTGGGTGGTGATAAAGTCCGCTTAAGGTACACTCTCAGAGTCTTTCCACTTCCATTGAATTGGGTGGAAGCTGAGGCTATTCAGTGCCTCTATAGTCTCAACCCTTTGTGGAAACACATCCTGGATCCTGAGTTTCTCTTACAATCAGGAGCTAACACTGGAGCTGAATGCTGAGTAGGACATTCATGCTTATCTGCATATCTGCTATCAAGCGCATATTTGTCATTCTTATTTTCAAAAGTCAATCAGCTGCACCTAAAAAAGATGGTCACTGCCCTGTCCTCTCCTGACTGTTCTAAGAGCAAGGAGGTTTGGGGAATGCCCTAGGTGTTCAAAGCCAAAAAAAAAGGTCGTTGCTGTTAGAGTATTGGGTTTGCTATACACAATTTGGCACAGGTTCATAGTGGGTGATGTTTTATCGCCAATCAGGAGATCCTCTTCATTCCGGAGACAGTCTCTCAGATTTTTGATTTCTTGCCACATGTTTTGCTTCTCCATTCTTGATGCAGATAATTCTGTTTTCTTAACCTGATCTTCCAGCCAGTATTAGTCAGTAAAGATGTGGACCCAACAAAGGTTTCCCCTTGCAAGCTCATAGCCTAAGGTCAAGGAATATGAGTCAGGAATGGAAGCCAGTGCCAATGCATGGCCTCCTACAAAAGAAGATCCTTGTGCAGAACAAGAATTTGATATACAAATCATCCTTAAGCTAAGTTGATCATGTTGCACACAATCAGGTTAATGAGATCAGAAATGTCTATGTGCTTATACTAGGCCCATCAGAAGGAAGCTGCAATAAAAACTCTCATCAGTCCTAAATCCTCTTCATTAAGAGATTTTCATGTGAGTTGATTTTGTTCTTAAAGGAACGCTAAACAACTGTCTCAGAATTGTTCCTGCCCAGTGGCAAATATCCTCTGATTTATTTGGTGGAGTCCCTTAATTAAAATTAATTCTTCCATCTAGAGGTACAATAGACTTTACTAAGAAATAGTCTTTTGCTTGTTTTGAAATACAGTTCAGAGCAGGAAAAAAAAAGTCTAATGTTTGCTTAGCTATCGGAAAGCTCATTATGATGATTCATGGAATAGTAATTTTTTAACCAAGATCCACTGTTTTTCTGTCCTTCCAGAGAACAACTCTTAGAATATGATGGTTTATAAAAGAAACAGTTGTGTATTTGATATTTTAAATTTCTCTGACCTGGGTATACTCAGCTACTACCGAGACAGTGGCATCTCAAATTCATTCTGTATTTTCCACAACAGAAAGGGTCAATGTCCCATCAATCTGCATCTGCTTTGAGGTTATTCCAGTCATCCAGTCAGTGTGGCATTAATATTAATATTTAGACATTGCTGCCAGTGGGGCAAGACTACAAAACTGAAGCTAGAGGTAGGGAAATCTTTTCCCTTCCTCAAGCAAAATGTATTCTGTAGGTTCAGGTTATCTGCAGACCACAGAACTGACCAGGTTGGAAAAGACCTTGGAGATCATTGAGTCCAACCTACCATCTAACACCTTCTAATTAACTAAACCATGGCACTAGGTGCTTCATTCAGCCTCCTTTTAAACACTTCCAAGGATGGTGAGTCCACCTCCTCCCTGGGCAGCCTATTCCAATGCCAATCACTCTTTCTGTGAGGAACTTCTTCCTAACATCCAACCTAAGCCTGCCCTGGTGCAGTTTGAGGCTGTGTCCTCTTGTTCTGTCGCTGGGTGCCTGGGAGAAGAGACCAACCCCTGCCTGGCTACAACCTCCTTTCAGGTAGTTGTAGAGAGCAATGAGGTCTGCCCTGAGCCTCCTCTTCTCCAGGCTGAACAACCCCAAATGTAAAGGCAAGGTTTGCAGGGAGAAGTATCTTCAGTCAAGACAGGTGATGAGGTTGGAACTGCAAAATCTAGACTCCTGGGCTACAAAAACCTTCAACTTGCAGTCTGTATACAAGGAATGGACAAAATTCCTTCTGTTCTACATTGCACCACTTTTCACTCAGTGCTCTCTTTGCACTACGAGGAGTGATACCTGCTCTGGAATGGCAAAGGCTGACACGAGGTGTTCTGTGATGCAAGCACTCTGACTGGAAACTGGGTTGAGAACGAGGAGACTTATTTCACTCTGTCTGCTGAACTGTCAGGGGAAGTTGAAACAACTCATCACTGTCAACCAGTGTCAGCCAAGCTGTGCTCTCACGGGAGAGCATCCATTTCTTGTAAGTGGAGCCACTTATATCTACAGGTCTTGACTGAAATCTCCCATGTGAACAGACCTAGCTAAGTGTATAGTCTCACCGTGACAGTGATGTGTGGACAACTGTAGAACAAACAGTTAAGTGTTCTTTTGCTTGGAATTTGAATATTACAACAACCCTCTTAAGATTCATAGCATTTTAGAGAGGAATTTTTCGCAGTTGGGACTTGGAGAAAAAGTCATGGCTGCAACTCAACTAAGGTTTTATAAAACAGGATGAGAAGGAAAAATAATTTATATCTGCTGCCTTGTATGTTCAGGAAATGCAGAAGCAATGCTTGAAACAAACCAAAACAACCCAAAAAACCCCAACCTGCTGTGTCTTCCTGGCTGGTTTATAAGGTTCCAAATGTCTCTGAAATGGCTCGTTGTAAACCAGGTCAGAGTAGGACACTCGGTGCCCTCCTGAAGTTCATTTGCCAGGGATGGGAATGCTGGACTGGTCTTGTCAGTTCAGATTCCCTTCAGAGACAAATCCTTGAGCCCCTTAATTCTTCCTCCAGGGAAGCAGGGCCTGGCAGTACTATCTGTCTGTTTACACTGCTGGTGTTAACTGCTTCCTCTCAACTTGCCTCTGCATTCTATCTCCGCTACAGCTGGAGTTAAATGAAACGCTGAACAGACAACCCTAGTCATAACATTTAGGCACTTACCTTCACTAGTGACTAATCCCACCTGGAATCTTTTCCAGCTGGAAGATGGAATAACCTGAGTATCATGCAACTTTGAGTTGCCAGTACTAAAGGCTGTAGGACAATTCACCCCAATGCAATACTCTGCCCTTGCATCTTAGCTACTAAGAATTCAACCTTGTGATGTGCTGAGCATCCTTCTCTTTAATGACCCCACTTTGATAGGAGCTCAGACCTTAAAGAAGCCACAGAAGCCTCAGTGGTGACCTCTTGAATTATTGATGTTGCCACTTAGTAAGGTATGTGTGTGTGTGAGGGGAGGATCCTCCTTTGTTTATCAAAAGGTTTGGCATCAATACAATAAAAGAGAAGTCTGAGAAAAGACAGCAAAAAATCAAAGTGTGTGGAACAAAATCACACACATGAGACACAGAGCCCTGTCCATGGCCTGCTTTGGTGTCTGTCTGCAAGTGGTCTTCCTCTGCCATAACTGTTGCTCAGAAGGTCCCTGGAGCTGGGGAATGGTAGTAGAGGTCTTCAGTGTCAGTGCAGAGAAAAAGACTTCCCCAGAGTTGACTGTGGCTTGTGTCTGAACAACCTGGCTTCTTTTGAAGCAGACAGAACTGCTTCCCATCACAACACCTCTTGATCTGGCATTCACAAACTATGTTTCAAAGAATGATTCCAAGTCTCTTAGCTACAAAGTGGGGCCACTTATCTTTGACAAAAGGCACTGCTGGGGACTTCTGTCCCTAAAGAGGTCACCACAGGAATCAAAATGGAGAATGAACAGGTCTTCTGCACAAGGCACGCTTAACATGTTGCCATAGAAACCAATTACTTACTTCAGGCATACACAATTCTTCCAGCCCCCAGTGAATTCCAGTAATGGGTTTATTATATCACACTTGGTTGGTGTCATCTGTCACACAGACACTCATATAAATGAACCAGCCTTTGGTTCAAAACTCCCTTCCACTAGCTAGACCCAGTAGAAGAAAGGTCTCATTTTGGGTCTGGTGGTTATCAGCAGGTCACTGTTCTACCCTGCTTTGCATGCTAATGCCTTCCTTTCATGCAAACATCATCTTCGATGGGGGAGAACATTTGCTTTCATTTCCTGATAACCCAGTTTATTAAAAACATGCTCTTAATCTCTCACATCCTTGAGTGCATGTGCTGTCAGGAGAAAGGTTGAGATATTTTGGGCCTGATACCCCCATATGATGTTTGAACTCTAAGTCACACTAAAGTGACTGCAGTATCTGATGCAATTGCTGTGGTAATTTCTCTTTCTGTTTGGGTCAGACTTTTGATTTATGTTAGCTGACCTGAAGGCTTATTTTAGGTTCCATGACTATAAACTATGGTGGTGGTGTTTGGTTTTTTTTTAATTAGAAAAAGATGGATGGGTAAGTAGGTAGGAGAGGTCTCAGTTGATGCACAAGACTCCATGCATGCATTTTCTGTAGATGTACCTGCACTAGATGAACGGACCCTAAAAGGTGAGATTAATTTTAGTTCATGATGTTACATTGGAGGTTGGTGTATTGAAGCTGATGAGCATAGCCATCCCAAGCACAAATCCAAGCTGGGTGGGGAATGGCTGAGAGCAACCCTGAGGAAAAGGACCTGGGGGTTTCGGTTGATGCAAAACTCGACATGAGCCTGCAGTGTGAGTGCAGCCCAGACAGCAACTGTGTGCTGGGCTGCAGCAAGAGCAGTGTGGGCAGCAGGGCAAGGGAGGGAATTCTGCCTCTTTGCTCTGCTCTCCTCAGACCACACATGGAGTCCTGTGTACAGTTCTGGAGCCCCCAACACAAGAAGAACACGGAACTGTTTGAGCCAGTCCAGAGGAGGCCACGAGGATGATCAGAGGGCTGCAGCAGCTCTGCTATGAGGACAGGCTGAGAGAGTTGGGGCTCTGCAGACTGGAGAAGAGAAGGCTTCAAGGAGACCTTGGAGTGGCCTTCCAGTATCTGAAGGGGGCTACAGGAAAGCTGGGGAGAGACTATTGACAAGGTCTTGTAGTGACAAGATGAGGGCTAATGGGTTTAAACTGAAGAGGGGAGATTTGGACTGGATGTTGGGAAGAAGTTCTATGGTGCGGGGGTGGTTAGACACTGGCACAGGTTGCCCAGGGAGGTTGTGGCTGCTCCCTCCCTGGAGGTGTTCAAGGCCAGGTTGGATGAGGCCTTGAGCAACCTGTTCTAATGGGAGGTGTCCCTACCTATTGCAGGGCGTTGGAACTGGATGAGCTTTAAGGTCTCTTCCAACCTAAACCATTCCATGATTCTATAACTTCTTCCTTAAGAATAATTAAGAATATTTCCTCTTCAGAATAGGATAAAGATTAGGAGCACTCTTTTTCCCATTACATGTAGTATTTCTTACAGTGACAGAAATCAGCATTGCTTAACATGTCAGTCAGGACTTAAGATGTACCAGTGTGGGATTTTAACTAAGCATTTATAGACGTAGAAAATTAGGTGCTGGTTTTGTGGTGGTTTAGATGAAGCAAATGATGCGCAGTCAATAAATTGCTCTGCCTTCTAGGTCAGAAGTCATCAACAGAGCAAGAAGAATTAAGATAGGTTGGTTCTAGCTGCAGAAGTACTCTGGACAGAATTAAGGGGTTTAGTGAAAACTGGAGTAAAAGAAAACTGTGAGAAAGCATTAGGAAGTCTATGATTTTATGATTGTCATTTCCTTGCATTCCTAAAGGGTTCTCCCTCAATGCATGACACCTCCTACCTCAGCTGTACCTTATCTGAGATGGAATGGAGATGTGTGAGCTTGTTGGAGGTGAAGGACAGGGGTTAATCTCCAAGAGACAAGGAACACACCTTAATTTAGCAATACATTATGTTCTGTTGTGACATTGACATTCACCCAAATGTCTTTTGCTTCCTTTTCTAGTCTCCTGAAAGGTTCTCTTCTTACAAGTTTCCTATCATAGTCCCAGGTAAATCCTGTTTCAGCAGTCTTGATGAACCAGCAGAGTGTGCTGGCTCAGAGAGATGCAGCTCAGTTTAGAGATGCAGCTTTATCACTGTCTGCTTTCACATCTCCCTGAAATCTTGTTTTGTGATGTGTCCCATGTGGGTGATCTTAATTAGGCATCTCTTCATTTGGTTCCATTTGTGCCCTGTGGAAAAGGAATCTGTGTTTCTTCTCCAAGTGAATAGGACAGTGCCCAAGAAAAACCTGACTGTCATGCAGTGGAAATGACTTCAACCCCCACAGCAGAGGAAAAACTGTCATTTAGCTCAGAGCATTAATTAGCATTTATGTTGGAACAGTTTTGATCATTTCAAAAATGGTGTCAGCTTGTGGCACAAATACCTCAGCAACTCAAGGCTTAGCAAGAATCAGTGATTGGATGGGTCAGAGTGGAAGTGAAAAAACAGCACAGAAGGCTGCAAAAAGCAGCGGCAGGAATTCAGTCAGATTCCTTTCAAGTCAGTGGTGAGTCAGTGCTTGAGGAGATGCTCTGGTGACATTTATGACATCTTTAAAATAAGGTGTACAGCTGCAGTTCTGAGGTGTAGGGGCAAAGCTCCTGTGCAATTTAATAGTAAGAATAGCCGGCAAATGTCATCAGGTGTTACTTTTAAACAACTACACTCTGCCTTCCTTTATTTTAATTCACAAAAGAATCTGCTGTGTCATATTGCTGACCTGAAAAGCCAGTATCACAGTATCACCAGGGTTGGAAGAGACCTCAAAGACCATCAAGTCCAACCCATCACCACAGACCTCAAGACCAGACCATGGCACCAAGTGCCACGTCCAAACCCCCCTTGAACACCTCCAGGGACGGTGACTCCACCACCTCCCTGGGCAGCCCATTCCAGCAGTCAATGACTCTCTCAGCAAAGAACTTTCTCCTCACCTCCAGCCTAAACTTCCCCTGGCACAGCTTGAGACTGTGTCCTCTTGTTCTGGTGCTGCTTGCCTGAGAGAAGAAAGTAACCTCCCACTGGCTACAAGCACCCTTCAGGTAGTTGTAGACAGCAAGAAGGTCTCCCCTGAGCCTCCTCTTCTCCAGGATAA
>VWZE01002188.1:24478-34620 GCA_013396675.1 Eubucco bourcierii
AAAAAAAAAAAAAAACAAAAAACCCAAAACAACACTGGCCAGATATTTTGTGAGTTATTTTCAGTGACAGATTAACAGCAGCATTAACAGAACTTTACAAATCAGACTCTCACATTCATTACCTTGCCTGAGTTATTCCCCACTGAAGCATTGTCACAAGACTGCAACACACGCGCTCTCACAAGAACATATTCCAAGTCACTTTTTATTTTGTGATCTTTCGTTAAAATATTCAGGCTTTTTAATAAGTAAAGTGTCTGACAGTACCTGTAAACACTACCATTACCCCAACAGCCGTAAATACCCATAAATGCCACAAAATGCAGATACCGCTGTTTCTATTTATTCAGGAAATTTTCATTTTAAGCCACAGAAATAAATGTGTTCAATCAATACTAGGGGTCCAACAGAGAGAAAAAAGCCAGAAAAATCCAAAGCACAGTTTTAAATCCATCTTTGTGTCTTTCTGCCTGGAACAGTAAATAATTCTAGCAGCAGAGTGACACCCAACTCTGTCTCAGTTTAGGTAAGATTCAAAAAACATCTCCTAGAATCTAATAGAATTAATTTTAATTCATCTGAAAAAGAGAATCAGGACAAATGGGAATAATTTAAGTGAATCGAGTAGTCATGTCCCTAAAAAGCAGTTGTACCTTTAGCTAGCATTACTTTACTGTTGACTGTTACCTATGCAGTGTTCTTGCTACTAGTCACAGGGAGCACACATCAAGGTGTACAGCTGATTACATTTTTTATATTCACCTGGTCAGCTAAGTAAAACTTTACTGAGTACAGAATAAACTTTGCATCAGGACTCACAACTTTATCTGTTAGTGACCTCCAGTATGATTTTGGCACATCACTTCCTTTGCTCTCCCAGTCTTCTATGGTAATGACTGTTGAGAGCCTAAACTTTAGGGGTAGGGGCTGTCCTTCTGATTTTTATATAACAGGGAACATAAGCAGGATTCAAGTATAGCTTTACATGAGGACTGCTGTAACAAAACCACCTAAAGACTGCAAACAATTTTGAAGGGTCTTTTGGATGTTTAATTCTCCTCTGTAGCTTGTAGGAGTAGCAGAAATTCTGCTCTGTATTCTTTTACCACTCTCCCAACCCCTCATCTGCTTCCAATAGCCTCATTGTTTTTCACTCAGCAAAAGAGGTGAATAAGGAGAAATATCCTCAAGGGTCTGAGCCATCTTCCTAGAAAGGTGATAAACCTCAAAATGTCTGAGATGCCCACTGAAGAACAGGTCTCCAGCTAGGACCAAAGATCATATTCAGACCCAATAAATGTCTCAGAAAGGAAAGCTGTAAAAAAGCAGCACTTTTGAAACGAGAGACTGAGAGATGTGGGAATTAACTCTAAATACAAGTTTTAAAAAAAAAAAAGAAATACAAGGTAAAAAATAATTCTGCTCTTCAAGTCTAGGAAGCAAACCACAATAACAGAAAAAAAAAAAAACAACTAGGACAAAGCAATGAGTACAGTCAACTGTGTAATGACTGGTTCCTACTACTGAGTGGAACTTGTCTGACCAGAAGTACGCATGCATGGATTATTGCTGAAACCATCCAACACTGAAGCCACAAATGGATAAGATTCATATAAGAAACCAAGCCAACTGTTTGAAAAGCAGATCTAAACCAGTAGCAGGTTTCACAGTAACTACATTCACAAGCACAGCAGTATCAGAGAATTGCTTGGTCGTATCTCAGCCAAAGCTCAGTGACCCTCCTCAGACCCCATCTGGAGTCCTGTGTGGAGTTCTGCAGCCCCCAGCACAGGAAGGACATGGAAGTGTTGGAGTGGGACCAGAGGAGGCCACAAAGATGATCAGAGGGCTGCAGCAGCTCTCCTATGAGGACAGGCTGAGAGAGTTGGGGCTCTGCAGCCTGGAGAAGAGAAGGTTTCCAGGAGACCTGATAGTAGCCTTCCAGGATCTGAAGGGGGCCTACAGGAAGGCTGTGGAGGGACTATTGACAAGGTCTTGCAATGCCAGGACAAGGGGCGAGGTGTTCAAGGCCAGGTTGGAGGAGGCCTTGAGTGAGCTGTACTAGTGGGAGATGTCCCTGCCTATGGCAGGGGGTTGGAACTGGATGATCCTTGAGGTCCCTTCCAACCTTACCATTCTATGATTCTATGAATGCAGGGAATGAAAGGGAATTCCAGTGTGTGATAAGATAAGGTAGATTAGTACGAATTGCTCTGTAGCATCATCAAAAAGAAATATGGCAGCAAATCACTAAATATTCAACAGCCTATTCAACCAATAAGAACCTGGGGTAAGTGCAGTCTAGTGCCCTAAACCCATAACCACATTAGTTATGCACATAACTCTGAGCAGAAATGAGGCAAGTGCTGATTGGTTCTCCAAAGCTACTCTAGATTATTACTGCTCTGAGCAGTAAATAGGAAAGAATAGGCCATGCTATTTATTATTTTCAATGCAACTAATTTGTTTGCTTTTATCACAAATTATTTCAAGAGACTATAGTCATAATATTAAGACTGAAGTTCTGAGATGCATTGAGGGTTGATACAAGATGCAAGACTGTTGTACTTGAATATTAACAAACAGTTATCCCGAGTTCTATAGCTACCACTGACTCTCACCAAAGCATTTTCTAAACATCAAAGGATTGTTTAATTCTGCCTATGAAACAAGTTCCTATTTTACAGAAGAGATGAATGAATGATAAGCAGGCATATGTCTTTTGGTGTTTGCTGTTAAGTGCAGGAAAACAATCTGTTTGTTGAGTTTAATATGAAAGATAATCTTAAATGTTTGCCCATAATCCAAGATTTTCATCATGTAGTGAACTTTGCTTATTTTTCCATCATCTGCTCCCTCCCTGGAGGTGTTCAAGGCCAGATTGGACGAGGCCTTGAGTGACCTGTACTAGTGGGAGGTGTCCCTGCCTATGGCAGGGGGTTGGAACGAGCTGATCCTTGAGGTCCCTTCCAACCTTACCATTCTATGATTCTATAATTCTATTTACTCCTTTAAATCTTTGCAAGTTGCAAGGAAGACACTGTCATAAGCACTGCCAAGTAGTGATTCTGATTCAGTAGTGTTCTGCAGCCACTCTGGATGGATGCAAGTGACTCATTGCCCAGACTGTGTCTCTGTGCCTCACCATTTGACAGTGACAGAAAGTTAAGTGTTACTGAAGTACTCTGTTACATTAGACCTAATGTGATATAACCATCATGGACAAGTTTACATCTAGTTTATATCAGCCTTAAAAAAATAGGTGAAAACCTGTGAATACAAATTTGACAAGGGTGAGTGGCATGGATTAGTAACTTGAATTGGTCTTTTGGTTTCTATATAACAGATCAGTGGTGCCTTCAACTCAGCCTAATCAAACCTTCCCCTCAATACATCTTGATGTGAAAGTGAGGGAACAAAAGAGTGTCACTTTTACCTCGGTCATGACAGGACTCATAACAGAAGGGATGATCCAGGACACAGGAGAACTTCTGTATACACTTACTGTTGCTTACCCAAAACATTTACAGAATGCCTCTGTCATTAGCTTTAATGTGACAAAGTTAACAGATCCCAGCCATGTTAACTAGCTCCAGCTACAATATATTCCTATTGCTCTGATTTCACAGCAAAATTCCATCCATTTACTGTGCTTCACTGGGTTCACAACACGTGATCTTATTGAAACTAGCTCTTTCTGATCTTCAAAGCAATTGGAACTGTGAGTCTCAACTCAGCTGCTCCACTCCAACCAACCACTCCAACACAGATGAGCAAGGGTCTGCTAGCGGCAGGACGCCGCAGCCACAGGCCACATGTAAAACACAGGGTGGAAAGCATAAATGGGCTCTGCAGAACACCGTCCTATGAGCCTGGCTGACAAACCTGCCAGCCGATGCAAGCACATAGTTATACAGGGAGCAGTTGATCTCTCAAATGCCACTTTTTCCCCACTGAGCGAGCAGATGAGTAGTGTCTATCATCACTATAAGTAGTATCAATGTCTCCTACCTCACCACTGCCCTCTACCGAAGGGAACCAGGGCACCTCACTGTGCCTCAGCATCACCCAGCTGTCCTCATCATGGTACACTCACATTTCACCTAACACCTCCACTTCCTAAACCGCCTGCAGCCTGCACTTTCCTACGCCTAAAGACCATGTCATGGTCTCCTGCACTGAAATGGGGTGTTGTTAAACAAAAGGCCATTTCATTCTGCCCCATCAGTTTGGATCATCATTTCCCTTTTCCGGTTAGGACTTTTTCCTGTTTGTTTCAGTAGAGACAACTTTTCCCCTTTGTCTCGAAACATTCAGATTCAGATTCCAAATTAGCAGCCAAGTGCTCTGTACAACGGCCTGGACCATCTGTGGGATAGATAAAGAGAAGCCAAATATACAGCAGTTCTCTCACTTTTGTAACATGCAGAAAACTTTTGAAACTGTGTGAATCATCAGACTGAAAGGGGATTACAGTCTGTAAAAGAAATACTTCTCCCTTTCTTAATGTATCACTTCAAATTATTTGTCTTGAGACAGACTTAGTTTTGGACAAAAGTGCCCTCCGGCCTTTATTTCACACATGTGAGTAGATGATATGATTTAATTTCTATTTTGAAACAGAAGAAAACTACACTTCTTCATTTAAAAAGAATAAATAAATGTTTTCTTTAAGAACACATATCTCAGGTCTACACGAGCTTTCTGTTCGTAAAAGTGTCTCCTTAGGTCAAAGATCAAAAATTAGTGAAGGTCTACAACATGCAGATCTTTTAAAAATGTCACATTCTTTCATTTTCAGCATAAGAAATGGGCAACTTGTTCAGGGCAAATACTTGTTTGAACTGAGGATTTTATTATTAATCTCCGAAGACTGCTGAATTTAGGGTCACAGTAAGGGTTGATTAGGTACAAGGTGCACAAAGCTCTCTTCTGTCAATGCTATTGAATGAAGCAAGTAATTTAGATTCAGAATTGGTCTTGGATTGAAGCTCACTCCATTACCGACCATTTTCAATTTCAGCTATACAATAAACATCAAGCTCAGCAAGGAAATTAGTACATTTGGTAATGTATTGGGAGAGATGGGTGGGTCTTTGACAAGATGACACTTATCACCAAAGCTTCAGTTAATGAAACCCTTGAGTGGTTTCCTCGTTTGACATATTTTGACATTTTTTGAAATCACATCCAGCGGGTTTTTTTTTTTACCCCACAATGTTCTTCTTTATGAGGGAAAAAAAAAATAAAAATCCATCTATCTTTAAAATGAAGACTGAAGTACTGCAATATTATTGGGAAAAAAAAACTGAGAGATGTTGACTGCATTGAAGGCAGGAGGAAAGAGAATCTGACTTTCTTTAAATGCAGAAAATACACTAGAATGCATAGTATTTAAATTGAGAAGATGCCACTGCTAACACATTTTCAGAAGAGAGCTTAGTTTTCAACAGGCACATTTGCCTGTTTTGTCTTTTTGCTCCCAAACCACTATAAACTAAAAGAGGGAGCCTGCAGGGCATGTTTAGTATTAAGGTTGTTCACCTTTGTTTTCAACTTATCCACATAAAAATGACCATAAAGCCCTATAGAAGGCTCATCATTAATGAGATTAAAATATTAGTTCCTATTTTAACCTACATAGGTGAAAAAAGTTTTCCTGGGTTACTTTCCCAGCAGAATTGGTTTATTTTTGTTTAGTGCCCTGTTCTTAATTTTTATTTAGGCTTGAAATAGAGCAAATGAGAAGATAACTAGCTATAACACTTGAGCAAACCTACTGTACCAAAGACACAAAAGTATGTGCAAAAATGAAAGCAAATTAGGAGACAGAAAGGGAAAATGAACAATTGCTAGCCTAAAAGTAGCTCTTTCTGGTTGATGACCCAAAACCACCACAATAGCTCTCAGATCACTTTAAATGCTGCTTTGTAGTGATGTGGCACCTACAATGTAAGGCTAGAATGAAAAAGGGTCAGAAGAGACAGAGGACTTAGAGATCACTAATTCCAAGCAGTTTGATATTTACTCTTTAGCTTTCCTGAAAGCAGAGGGAAATTATTATGGATTCATATATTTCAATCTCACACAGCTCTACTATTATTCTTTTTTTTTTTTTTTTTTCATTCAGAACAGAGAGAACAATTAAAACAAAAAATACAAAGCCATCTAAACAAGGACATTCCTGAACTCTACTAGACCTACAAGGCAACACTTACAGCTCCAGTTCCTAGCCGGGTGGTCCCTCCTAAAGACTTTTTTTCAGCACAAGTGGGAGGTCACCTTGAAGATTTCAGGGACAGGGATTGTATTGTACAGGATACATACTCCTGAAGAGTTGCATTGTGTTGCAATGCGATTTTTATTTAAAATCCTGCCCCCCCGTGACTCTGCTCTAAGCATTTCCCTTGCCTCCCTCAGTCAAAGTTTAAGGTGGCAGAGCAAGTACCATGTGCATTTCTGCCCCCTTGAAACCCTAAGGAGTGGATAATAGAGGATGTTATCTTCTGAGACAAAGAAATCCTGTCTCTCAAAAGAGTTAATGATTATTTCTCTAGCTTTAGAGGATTTGCTTTGCTTTGTTTTGCTTAACCTGGAACCATTTCCCACAATACTATGACCAAAATCTGCCATATCCTACTGCATCTTTGGATCTCCCTCTCTGGAGATATTCAAAACTCACTTCAGTGCATCTCTAGGTGATCCTGCTCTGGCAGGGGAATTGGACTCAATGATCTTTCAAGGTCCCATCCAACTCCTAACATTCTGTGGTTCTGTGATCTTTCTGACCTTGTTTCATCTTACATGTAAAGATTAGTTCAAGATTATCATCATCATCATCATCTCACTAGAACTCAAAATACATACTACCATGCTTGGAGTAGTGCAATAGCCCAAATGCTTCTGGGAATCCAAAAAGTTCATTTAGAAGTAGATAGTTAGTTCTGACCAAGACAGCATGTGTAAATTAGGGATGCCCAAGAATCCAGGAGGAAACCCAATGACAATTAGGTGTCCCAGGTTTGCATTTCAGAACTGGAGAGGTTTAGATATTATTAGATACCTCAGTGCAATAGAGGTAAGGAAGAAGTTGTTAAGCATCACAAATCTGAGGTATTTTGTCTCACATATGTTCAAATAAGCAGGGTAAGGAATCACAGAACACAGAATGGAAAGGACCTCAAGGATCAGCTAGTTCCAACCCCCTGCCATAGGCAGGGACACCTCCCACTAGTAGAGTTTACTCAAGGCCTCACCCAACCCGGTCTTGAACACCTCCAGGGAGGTTGTGGAGCACAGAATCACCCAACGTGATCAAAGATCACGTTGGGTGATTCTGTGCTCCACAACCTCCCTGGGCAACCTGTGCCAGTGTCACACCACCCTCACTGCAAACAACTTCCTCCTAACATGCAGTCTAAATCTCCCCTCTGCCAGTTCAAACCCATTGCCCCTTGTCCTGTCATTACAAGACCTTGTCAATAGTCCCTCCCCAGCCTTCCTGTAGGCCCCCTTCAGATACTGGAAGGCTACTCTAAGGTTCTGCTGGGTACTTGGAAAAACTGAAGTTGAATAAGTAATTCACATACCACCCTGGAACCTCCAAAGCAGGAGTGATTGGGTTCGTAATTCTACTCTAGAAAGTTTTAAAAATCAGATCCATTCGTTCCTTCAAATCATTTGATATGATTCCAGTAAACAGAAGTGTTTAACCACCATACCACACAATATGATGTGTAATTATTTTCTGACAGTATTTACCGGATTTCTGGGTAGTTTTCATACTTTTGGTTTGTAGGAAACATTTAGCCTGCTCAGGTAATAAAGATACCTGTCAGTTTATAACAGATAGAAACCCACATGCTGAATAATTTTAACTGGTTCAGTCAAGCAAGTGTCCGTAGTAGGAAAATTCCTCCACAGCTCCAGTTCTAAAATGCTTTTTGATCCTGCTAAGAATTAATACTACTGCAGTGAATGTATCAGAAATTGAATCAAATGAAGCAAGTCAATTCCCTGCTTTATTGTATTTTTCTCCTAATACAGAGTTAAGTGTCTAAATTTTATTCAGTTACTACTCTATCTTAAATTAAGTTAAGAAGATCTTCCATTATCATTGGCCAAATAATCATAGAATGGTAAGGTTGGAAGGGACCTCAAGGATCATCCAGTTCCAACCCCCTGCCATAGGCAGGGACATCTCCCACTAGTACAGGTCACTCAAGGCCTCCTCCAACCTGGCCTTGAACACCTCCCATGGCAACCTGTGCCAGTGTCTCACCACCCTCACTGCAAACAACTTCCTCCTAACATCCAGTTTCAATCTCCACTCTGCCAGTTCAAACCCACTGCCCCTTGTCCTGGCATTGCAAGACCTTGTCAATAGTCCCTCCCCAGCCTTCCTGTAGCCCCCTTCAGATCCTGGAAGGCTACTATCAGTTCTCCTGGAAACCTTCTCTTCTGCAGGCTGTAGAGCCCCAACTCTCTGTCTGTCCTCACAGCAGAGCTGCTGCAGCCCTCTGAGCATCTTTGTGGTCTCCTCTGGACCCACTCCAACACTTCCATGTCCTTCCTGTGCTCCAGAACTGCACACAGGACTCCAGGTGGGGTCTGATGAGAGCAGAGTAAAGGGGTAGAATCCCCTCCCTTGCTCATCAAAATGGATGATTTAGTTTGGATAGGGACCAAGAGATACAGTACTCACTGGGTGCAAATCAGGAGCAGCCTGTCACACCACTTTCTTTTCTCTCTGCATTTGCAGGCACTAGACTGCCTGAAGTTACTCTTTTTTTCCTGACATACAAAACCAAAAACTCCAGACCTGGTCGATTGGAGCTGCCAAATCCTGGTCTTTCCACAGCAGAATGGAGATAATAGTTAAGGTGTTTTTCTGCACTTACCTTTCCTCTTTTCTTTTACGAAAGTTCACTTCAGCATATCTTCTTTGAAGGATTTCTGAAAGATTATCACCAGCAATGCAACCTATCTCTGTGAAAGCGGAGACTTCTTTCTGGACTCCCTCACACCTCACACCACTGGTGGCCTCTCTGCTGGAGGCCTTCTCCTGCTCTTTCACCTTACTGAAGCGTGTATCTAGCATAGGTTCCCCCCTAAGTGTCTTTCACAGCATGAACTACTGTCTTCTGCAGCCCATTTTTTCCCTCACTGTTAAATAATATGCAACTGTAAGCAGTAACTGGATAAATTACCTTTCTTCATGATTCTAGGGGAAAAAAAAAATCAATTTAAAAACTGAAAAACTAAAAATTGCTGACAGCTTTTTAACTTTTTTTTTCCAGAAAGAAGAAGACTGATAATTTCTACCATGTATTTCATTTTGCTGAAATTCTACTTTTGTGTTGGGGGGGGAAAAAAACCATGGTGTGTGTGGGAAATCAACAAGCTGCTGTCAGATATAATAATCTGCATGTAATCCTGTGTAATAATCTACAGTACTCATTTGCACTGCCACTTCTTTCTACATGGCTTTTATAAAGGTTGCAGAAACAAAGTTTTCTGGAGCACTTCATAGTTTTTTTCCAGTTTAAAGCAGGTAGGCTGCTTAAGTCCCACAGAAACAGCTGCTCTTTGTTCCTTTTGACCTGTCAGACCCAGATTAACAAATCTGTGACCCATGAAACAAGGTTTCATGAGTGTGGATAGGGGAAAGCAATTGCAACCTTCTCTCTCAGTCCCCAGAGAAAAGCATATCCATGGAAGAAAGCCAAAGGTATACTGAGCAACAAAATGGTTAAAGAAAATTTATAACAAAATGTTTGTTCCCTCCATTATCTGCTAGAAGCAAGTAAAGAAGTGAACATTCTTATTCAAAGCACCATCAATTAAATTCAGATCTACAAAATGTCTATAAAAAATAAGATGCATAAAAAGCAACATTAAGTGCTGATCATCAACAGCAAAGAGTTAATAAAATAGAATCATAGAATCATAGAATGGTAAGGTTGGAAGGGACCTCAAAGATCATCTAGTTCCAATCCCCTGCCATAGGCAGGGACACCTCCCACTAGCACAGCTCACTCAAGGCCTCCTCCAACCTGGCCTTGAAGTTGTGGCTGTTCCCAGGGAGGGAACAGCCACAACCTCCCATGGCAACCTGTGCCAGTGTCTCACCACCCTCACTG
>VWZE01002188.1:44526-61285 GCA_013396675.1 Eubucco bourcierii
TTTTTCCAGTTTGGTGCCCAGGATGTCCTGTGGGACAGAGTCAAATGCCTTACTCAGGTCCAGGTAGATGCCATCAGTTGCCCTTCCCTTGTCCACTGTCGCTGTGACTTCATCATAAAAAGTCACTAAATTTGTCAGGCAGATCTGCCCTTGGTGCAGCCATTGCTGGTTCCCACCAATCACCTCTGCTTTGTTTTCCATTTGCCTTAGCAGAGCTTTCACCAGGATCTGCTCCATGATCTTGCCAGGCACAGAGGTGAGGCTGACTGCTCTGTAGTTCCCAGGGTCATCCTTTTTTCCCTTCTTGAAGATGGGTGTTGTGTTTGCCCTCCTCCAGTCAGCAGGAACTTCCCCACTCTGCCATCACCTTTCAAATATGATGCACAGTGGTTTGGCAATTTCATCTGCCAGTGCTCTCAGGACCCATGGGTGGATCTCATCAGGCCCCATGGACTTGTGCACATTCAGATTTCTTTGGTAACTGGTAACCTATGTCTAAATACACCTTATTATTTTTCCCTTTAACTTCTGATTTTTTATAATTTTTTTTTTTACAAATTAAAAATAATTTCAATTTTAGGTTAAAATATTACAAAAAAAAATGATGCCTATACAACCATAATTGTTAAATGTGTGCCTATATTATAGCTAATGCAGAAATAATCAAACCAGTGTTTTGAACAGGTGGAACTTAAAAATAAGATTCCTAATTATTCTTGTACCATTAAAATGCTATCATTTTGCGTCTCAGCAGATACACATTTGTACATCAGGAACAGGTGTTTGTCAAAAAGGAGATGGTAAAGACTTACTGAAGTCTAGGCTTGGAACCTTGCCTGCATGGTGCAATGACAGATAGATTAGGAAAAATCCTGCTAAACATCTCACTACACTTCAGAAGGAGATTACACCTTTTAAAACAGCCAAACCACACAGTTCAATTGCTTATTGTCTTGGCATGTGGCTGTGATGAAAGGAGCCTTAAACATCAATAGAGCTAAACTAACTTCCCAGATGGGCTTCAGAAGAGGGAAACCTTCTGCAATCCACCTGCACATAAAGCAACTTTCTTCTATTTGAAATGAGCTAAATGTTTCCCCAACCCATCCATTCAAATCATCCCTTTATCTTAAACGGCTCCTCCACATGCACCTCCTTGTCTCTTCACCTGCCAAAAATAAAGGGGAAATTGTTGTGGAAATGAAAAGTTAGTGTCTGTGGGAGTGCCTTAATGATTATGTCTCTGTTGCTTGCTCTGTTTAGCACTAAGCCTCAGTATAATAACCACTGTAAAAGTATTTTTTCGTTTAAAGCATAAATTCAAACAAAAATATTTTATCACTGGAAATTGTGCTGGTTTGAGGCTAATTGGAATATTTTAATAGAGAAAATTATATTAGAGGTTGTGAAAAGGAAACCCTGGTGATGTCTGCTGCACTCATAGGCTTGCTGAGATGTTTAAGAAAAGAACTCAAAACACAGATAAGAGAGTGTCTCTGGAGCACAGCGTCTCGGGTGGTCTAGCTTCTGGCTTCTCTCTGCTGATTATCTCACTAACCACTTTTCTTCTAATCCCCCTGGGCCATCCTCCAACTCAACTTGCACATAAGGCAAACCTTGGGGTAAGTATAGGGGTGGGGAGAAGGTGGAAGGGTGGTTGGGAGCCCCTCCTGGGGTCTCTGATTTCTGGGAGGGGAGTTGTGTTTCTGTATTCCCTTTAACTTGTCTATGTCTGTAACCATTCCTGTCTATAGTGTCTATCTCTGCTTGTACATTGTGCTGAGCTGTAAACAGAGCTTCAGTCCTTAACTTCCAGCCAGCTGAGTCTAGTCTGGGTCATTTTACAAAGCATGGGTAACTCTCAAACCATCACAGAAATGAGCAGTAACAAATTTTAGAGGCAGAATAGTGAGTTGATTAAACACCCATATACATGTTATAAACATTTGAGCAGAACACAATTCCCAATTTTTGGGAGAAAAATCACAGTATCACAGTATCACCAGGGTTGGAAGAGACCTCAAAGCTCATCAAGTCCAACCCATCACCACAGACCTCAAGACCAGACCATGGCACCAAGTGCCACGTCCAAACCCACCTTGAACACCTCCAGGGACACTGACTCCACCACCTCCCTGGGCAGCCCATTCCAGCAGTCAATGACTCTCTCAGGCAAGAACTTTCTCCTCACCTCCAGCCTAAACTTCCCCTGGCACAGCTTGAGACTGTGTCCTCTTGTTCTGGTGCTGCTTGCCTGAGAGAAGAAGGTAACCTCCCCCTGGCCACAACCACCCTTCAGGTAGCTGTAGACAGCAAGAAGGTCTCCCCTGAGCCTCCTCTTCTCCAGGCTAACCAATCCCAGCTCCCTCAGCCTCTCTCCATAGGGCTGTGCTCCAGGCCTCTCCCCAGCCTTGTTGCCCTTCTCTGGACACACTCAAGCACCTCAAAGTTCTTCTTCAATGGAGGGATCCAGAAATGGACACAGGACTCAAGGTGTGGCCTAAGCAGTGCAGAGTCCAGGGGGAGAATGACCTCCCTGCTCCTGCTGGCCACACTATTGCTGATGCAGGCCAGGATGCCGTTGGCCTTCTTGGCCACCTGGGCACACTGCTGGCTCATGTTCAGGCAGGTGTCAATCAGCACCCCCAGATCCCTTTCTGTTTGAATGCTCTCCAACCACTCCCACCCCAGCCTGTAGCTCTGCATGGGGTTGTTGTGACCAAAGTGCAGCACCTGGCACTTGGATTTGTTGAGCTCCATCCCCTTGGACTCTGCCCATCTGTCCAGCTGGTTGAGGTCCCACTGCAGAGCCCTTCTGCCCTCCAACCCAGAAACATCAGCCCCCTTTCTTGGAGCCCTGAAGAGTCTAAACTAATATTCCAAGCAAGGAAGAGTTATTTATTAACATATTCAACAGTGTGGTGGTTTGAGGCTAATTGGAATATTTTAATAGAGAAAATTACACTATAGGCTGTGAAAGTAAAACAATGGTGATGTCTGCTGCACGCATAGGCTTGCTGAGATGTTTAAGAGAAGAAACCAAAACATAGATAAGTCACTCTCTGGGGCACAGCGTCTCAGGTTAGCGGCTTCTGGCTCTTTCTCCTCTGTGATGAGTAATCTCACTATTCACTTTTCACTTTTTTTACACTTTTTTATAGTGCAATTTTCTCTATTAAAATATTCCAATTAGCCTCAAACCAGCACAAACAGGTGTAGTCTAGATATGGTGTCTATCAGTGTGTGTACCACAAGTGAAACCTGTATGTGGAATGAAAAAAAACTAATGAAAGCTCTAAAAGCTTTGGAGTTACAAATTCATGCCTAAGGTATCCAAATAAACCCCACAAACAGACGTGCTGAGGTTATGGTGGAGGTGACAACAGTTGTCCTAGGGTCTGAAGTCTTGTTTGAGTATGGAACACCATGGTTTGGGAGTTCCCCAGCCCACCCACACTTTGTAAAATCCCCCAGACTAGAACTCAGCCAGCTGGAAGTTAAGGACTGAAGCTCTATTTACAGCTCAGCACAATGTACAAGCAGAGATAGACACAACAGACAGGAATAGTTACAGACATAGACAAGTTAAAGGGAATACAGAAACACAACTCCCCTCCCAGAAATCAGAGACCCCAGGAGGGGCTCCCAACCACCCTTCCACCTTCTCCCCAGCCCTGTACCTTACCCCAGGGTTTGCCTCACGTACAAGGTAAATTAGGAGGATCAGCCAGGGGAGTTAGAAGAAAAGTGGTTAGTGAGGTCACTCAGCAGAGAGGAGAAAGAGGCAGAAGCTGCTAGACTGAGACACTGTGCCCCAGAGACTCACTTATCTATGTTTTGAGTACTTATTCTTAAACATCTCAGCAAGCCTACAAGTGCAGCAGACATCACCTTTCCTTTTCACAGCCTATAATACAATTTTCTCTACTAAAATATTCCAATTAGCCACAAACCAGGCATCCAAAGAAACCCACAAACCAGGCATCCAAAGAACCCCACAAACCAGGCATCCAAAGGACCCCACAAACAGATGTGCTGAGGTTATGGTAGAGGTGACAATAGTTGTCCTATGGTCTGAAGTCTTGTTTGAGTATGGAACACTTTGGACATTGTTCAAACGACCATTCTATGATTTAGAGTTCTCAGAAGATGAATGTGGAATGGCAGGAAAATTACCTTATGGAAGAAAATGATACTTCAGTGGGAACAAACCTGTCTTTGTGAACTCTCAGCTTCAATAGAGGAGACCTGGAGTTCAGTAGATGCACTAACATACTGTGATTGCAAGACAAACTTATATGATACTATGGTTGATGAAAAGCTCAGCTTGAGCCTGCAGTGTGCACATGCAGCTCGGAGAGCCAACCAAGTCCTAGGCTGCAGCAAGAGCAGTGTGGGCAGCAGGGCAAGGGAGGGGATTCTGCCACTTTACTCTGCTCTCCTCAGACCCCACCTGGAGTCCTGTGTGCAATTCTGGAGCCCCCAGCACAGGAAGGACATGGAAGTGTTGGAGCAGGTCCAGAGGAGGCCACGAGGATGATCAGAGAGCTGCAGCAGCTCTGCTGTGAGGACAGGCTGAGAGAGTTGGGGCTCTGCAGCCTGCAGAAGAGAAGGCTTCAAGGGGACCTGATAGTAGCCTTCCAGTATTTCAAGAGGGCCTACAGGAAGGCTGGGGAGGGACTATTGACAAGGTCTTGCAATGCCAGGACAAGGGGCAATGGGTTTGAACTGGTAGAGGGCAGATTTAGACTGGATGTCAGGAGGAAGTTGTTTGCAGTGAGGGTGGTGAGACATTGGCACAGGTTGCCCAGGGAGGTTGTGACTGCTCCCTCCCTGGAGGTGTTGAAGTCCAGGCTGGAGGAGGTCTTGAGTGACCTGTGCTAGTGGGAGGTGTCCCTGCCTATGGCAGGGGGTTGGAACTAGATGATCCTTGAGGTCCCTTCCAACCTTACCATTCTATGATTCTATGGTTGTGAGTTTTCTGCAAGAAGGGAAAAAGTCTATTAAAGGCAATGCCTAAAGTGAAAGGAAATACATCTGTTAATTTGTTATTGGTTACTTGTTGTTACACTTGTTACACAATACTTTAGCGTCAGAACTGGTCACTAAACCCCAAATTGTCACAATTCACAGTGGGTTTTACAAGTGAAATGAGTGGTGCAGGTTAAATCACCTCATTTTGCACTCGTGCACTGCTGCTGTTGACACAATAGACAGAAGGAAAACAGTTTGCATCTCAGATTGTGAGGTATTCTATCCTGAAATCAGCACACACACAAAGTATTGATGAGTGAAAAGAAGAACAGTGCTTTCTGATGGATGCAAACTCATGGTAATACAAAAAATCTCAAACTCTAGTGCAGGTAGCAGCAATATTTTACTCTCTAGTTTTGAGCTTATCTCCATTAGTTGCAGCTCCTTATTAAACTGGAGGCCAGTAATACTCAATGAGATTCAACCCTCAAGCTCCAGACAAGATGCCAACACAGGCCTCAGTTGGGCAAAATTTGGATGCCCTTGATTTAAGCTTTCTAAGCCTCTACAGTTCCAGTTCAGGAGATTAATATAATTCCCATAGCTCACACTTTTCAGAAGATATTTTTTGTTTGATGCTTACTAAATTATTAATAGAAGTCTATAAAACCCAACTGTCTTGGTTCCTGCTGTTTCAGAGAAGGAAATAGACTTCTATACAATTCTCACCAAGCAGAACTGAAGTGATGCCAACAACCTATTCTTGCTTGAAAACAAAACTAAGTGGTGGCACTTTATAGACAGTATATTTGTGCCCACCTTCACCCAGAAAAGATATAGCATTTTCTATATGTCATCATTTTAAAGAGGGGCATGAAAGTTCTTCCTCCTCAGCACAGTTTGGTTGATTGTACTTTAATGGTACAAATTACTCTGCTCTCCTCAGACCAAATCTGGAGTCCTGTGTGCAGTTCTGGAGCTCCCAGCACAGGAAGGACATGGAAGTGTTGGAGTGGGTCCAGAGGAGGCCACCAAGATGCTCAGAGGACTGCAGCAGCTCTGCTATGAGGACAGACTGAGAGAGTTGGGGCTCTGCAGCCTGGAGAAGAGAAGGCTTCCAGGAGCCCTTGGAGTAGCCTTCCAGTACCTGAAGGGGGCTACAGGAAGGCTGGGGAAGGATTACTGACAAGGCCTCTGCAATGCCAGGACAAGGGGCAATGGGTTTGAACTGGTAGAGGGAAGACTGAAACTGGATGTTAGAAGGAAGTTGCTTGCAGTGAGGGTGGTGAGACACTGGCACAGGTTGCCCAGGGAGGTTGTGGAGCACAAAATCACCCAACATGATCAAAGATCAAAGATCACATTGGGTGACTCCATACTCCACAATCTCCCTGGAGGTGTTAAAGGCCAGGTTGGAGGAGGCCTTGAGTGATCTGTACTAGTGGGAGGTGTCCCTGCCTATGGTAGGGGGTTGGAATTGGATGATCTTTGAGGTCCCTTCCAACCTTACCATTCTATGATTCTATCACAGAAAGCTTTGTGTAAATTTAACTGATGTTTTGCTTCAGCACTTTTAAAACAGGTACCTCAGGTACCTGTTACTCCTTTGTTTTTTTAATCAAATGATGTAAATAGACTTTTTCTTTTTTTTAATGAGCACTAATGGCCTAGTACCTACTGATTTCATAAGTGCAGCAGGTAAGTGATTTAGAAAATCCCAGCCTACAAACAGATGCACTGCCTTCACCAGGTGTTTCTTTGTTTGCCCAGTCTCTATCACTCACCCTGCCTTGGGAATTCTCATTTTGTTTGTTTTATCTTTCCCAAGCTCTTTTTCTAGGTATACTTTTAGTTATGCAGACCTCAAGCAAAAGCAAAAAGAGTTCTTTCTCTTTATGAAAACAGAAGCTTTACATTTTCTGTGAATGTGTTCCATCACAACAGAGGAAAGCCTCTACTCCAGAATTAGTTCCTATTTCTAGTGTTCTGTAGTTTAATGTTTTGGCAGCCTCTCAACTGGTGTTTCCCAAGCTTTGTGCATCTCAAAATCTCCCTGCTTCTTTGGGTGATTGATGATCTCAAGAGCCTACTTCTGAGTTTGTTTTTTTAAAAGCAGCTATTTTTAGGAGCCCAAAAGTGTAGCACTAATATTTCACTCTGTCAGGGACATTCCTTCTCATTGTCCATTGAGGAGCTGCTCAATGGACAAAAAAAACAAAACAAAAAAAAAAAAACAAAACAAACAAAAAAAAAAAAAAAAAAAAACAAACAAACAAAAAAAAAAAGCAACCAAGAAGAAATGAGGCAGCAGTCAACAGCAGAAACAACATGCCAAAAACTCAGGTGGAATGGGGCTTGGAAATCATTTGTAGCAAACAGAAATTAAGTACGGTTGCCCCTTTACTCTGTTCTCCTCAGACCCCACCTGGAGTCCTGTGTGCAGTTCTGGAGCCCCCAGCACAGGAAGGACATGGAAGTGTTGGAGTGGGTCCAGAGGAGGCCACAAGGATGCTCAGTGGGCTGCAGCAGCTCTGCTGTGAGGACAGGCTGAGAGAGTTGGGGCTCTGCAGCCTGGAGAAGAGAAGGCTTCGATGAGACCTTAGAGTAGCCTTCCAGGATCTGAAGGGGCCTACAGGAAGGTTGGGGAGGGAATCTTGACAAGGTCTTGCAATGCCAGGACAAGGGGCAATGGGTTTGAACTGGTAGAGGGGAGATTTGGCCTGGATGTTAGGAGGAAGTTCTTTCCAGTGAGGGTGGTGAGACACTGGCACAGGTTGCCCAGGGAGGTTGTGGCTGCTCCCTCCCTGGAGGTGTTCAAGGCCAGGTTGGAGGAGGCCTTGAGTGACCTGTACTAGTGGGAGGTGTCCCTGCCTATGGCAGGGGGTTGGAACTGGATGATCTTTGAGATCCCTTCCAAACTTACCGTTCTATGATTCTATGATTAAGAATTGTAATTATCTTATCTTTGTAATTTTTTTTTTTTTTGCAGCATCTTGTTGCTCAAAAAAATATTGCAAAATTAAAGAGTATGGTAAATAACTTTAATATTACTCAGTAAAAATCTAATTGTACACTACCCTTTCATTCTAAATTAATATGTTTTACCCTTTCTTTTCCATTTTCCAATGTACATTTTCCTTGTACCTCATGAGCTTATTCAGTTTGTTCAGTAGTTACTCTTGGTTCCTACTTGCAGAACAGTTTGGCTCGAACTTAAAAGACCAAATTTAGAGTCCTGATTTTATCATCTGCTCTGCAGCCAACTGATGAGTCTCTGAGAAAACATTGATATTTTTTTCTTTCAGAAAGTACTCATTTTTAAAAACAGGGCAGTACCTATCTTCAGGACAGATATTTATGTTAAAGGTGCTTGTAGGTCATCAGGTAGTCATCTTTTTCATCAAAAGAAACCCCAAACCCAAACCACAAAAAATTAGAATCACAGAATGGTAAGGTTGGAAGGGACCTCAAGGATNATACTGGAAGGCTACTCTAAGGTCTCCTGGAAGCCTTCTCCTCTCCAGGCTGCAGAGCCCCAACTCTCTCAGTCTGTCCTCACAGCAGAGCTGCTGCAGCCCTCTCAGCATCTTTGTGGCCTCCTCTGTACCCACTCCAACACTTCCATGTCCTTCCTGTGCTGGGGGCTCCAGAACTGCACACAGGACTCCAGATGGGGTCTGAGGAGAGCAGAGTAAAGTGGCACAATCCCCTCCCTTGCCCTGCTGCCCACACTGCTCTTGATGCAGCCCAGCACACAGTTGCTGTCTGGGCTGCACTCACACTGCAGGCTCATGTTGAGCTTTTCACCACCCCAGACTCCAAGGTCCTTTTCCTTAGGGCTGCTCTCAGCCATTCCCCACCCAGCCTGGAGTTGTGCTTGGGATTGTGCCTAGCACAAGGAAAATAAGAGGAAAATATATCCTGGAATAGAATGTATGGTTCAAAATGCAATGAATATGAGGTTGTAGGTTTTGATTGTATGGTTGGTTTTGGTTTGGGTTTTGGGTTTTTTTTGGTTTGGGTGTTTTGTTTTTTCAGGTAAATTTACTAATAATATCCTACTTTTTTTTTTTTCTTTTAAGACTCATTGAAGCTAATTTTTCTTTGGTTTTGTTTGGGTTTTGGTTTTTTGTTTTTTATTTGAGTGTTCTGGTTTTTAAGGAAGAAGTTACTGATAACATCCTACTTTTTTTTTTTTTTTTTAAGAGGCATTGAAGTTTTGGGGTTTGGTTTTTTGTTTGTTTGTTTGTGGGAGGTTTGGGTGGTTTTGTTTTGCTTTGTTTTTTTTGTTTGTTTTGTCTTTTTTTTTTTAAAGGAAAAGAATTACTAATACTATCCTACCTTTTTTAAGAGCCATTTAAGCTACTTTTTTGGTTTGTTTTTCTTTTGTTTCAGTTGGGTTTTTGGGGAATTTGGGTGCTGTTTTTTTTAAGGAAAAAGTTACTAATAATATCCTACTTTTTTTTTTTTAAGAGATATTTAAACTCATTTTTGTTTGTTTTTGTTTCATTTTAGTTGTTTTTTGGGGGATTTGGGTGGGTATTTTTTAAGGAAAAAGTTACTAATAATATCCTACTTTTTCTTTTTTTTAAGAGATATTTAAACTCATTTTTTGTTTGTTTTTGTTTCATTTTAGTTGTTTTTTGGGGGATTTGGGTGGGTATTTTTTAAGGAAAAAGTTACTAATAATATCCTATTTTTTTTTAAAGAGACATTTAAGCTAATTTTGTTTGTTTTTGCTTTGTTTTGCTTGTTTTTGGGGAGCATTTGGGTGGGATTTTTTTTAGGAAGAAGTTACTAATCATATCCTACCTTTTTGTTTGTTTTTTTTTTAAGAGATATTTAAGCTAATTTTGTTTGTTTGTTCGGTTTTGGTTTGGGTTTGTTTTGGGTTTTTTGGAGGGATTTGGGCATTGGTTTTTGGGTTTGAGTGTTTTGGTTTTTTTAAGGAAAAAGTTACTAATAATATCTTTCTTTTTAAGAGGTATTTAAGCTAATTTTGTTTGGTTGGTTTTGGTTTGGTTTGCTTTTGGGGTTTTGGGGGATTTGGGTGAGGTTTGTTTAAGGAAAATGTTACTAATAATATCCTACTTTTTTTTTTTTAAGAGGCATTTAAGCTGGTTTTGGTTTGGTTTGGTTTTTGGGGTTTTTTTGGGTTTGAATGTTTAGGTTTGTTGTAAGAAAAAAGTTACTAATAATATCCTACTTTTTTTTTTTTTAAGAGGCATTTAAGCTGATTTTGTTTGGTTTTGGTTTGGTTTGGTTGGGGTTTTTGGGTTTGAGTGTTTTGGTTTATCATAAGAAAAAAGTTACTCATAATATCCTCCCTTTTTTTCTTTTTTTAAGAGACATTTAAGCTAATTTTGTTTGGTTGTTTGTTTTTGTTTTGGTTTGGGGTTTTTTGGGGATTTAGGTGAGGTTTGTTTAAGGAAAAAGTTACTAATAATATCTTCCCTTTTTTCTTTTTTTAAGAGGCATTTAAGCTAATTTTGTTTGTTTGATTGTTTTGGTTTGGTTTTGGGGTTTTGGTTTTTTTGGGGATTTGGGCATTGGTTTTTTGGGTTTGAGTGTTTTGGGTTGTTGTAAGAAAAAAATTACTAATATCCTACTTTTTTTTTTTTAAGAGGCATTTAAGCTAATCTTGTTTGGTTGTTTTTGGTTTGGTTTGGTTTTGGGGTTTTTTTTGGGTTTGAGTGTTTTGGTTTATTGTAAGAAAAAAATTACTAACAATATCCTACTTTTTTTTTTTTTAAGAAGCATTTAAGCTAATTTTGTTTGGGTTTGGTTTGGTTTGGTTGGGGTTTTTTTGGTTTGTTTGTTTTTTTTTTTTTGTTTGGGTGTTTTTGGGGTTTTTTTAAGGAAAAAAATTACTAATAATATCCAACCTTTTTTTTTTTTTCATTTGGTATTTGGGGTTTTTGGGTTTGAGTGTTTCCCTTTTTTTAAGGAAAAAGTTTCTAATAATTCCTTGCCTTTTTTTTTTTTTTTTTAAGAGACCTTTAAGCTAATTTTGTTTGTTATTGTTTTGGTTTAGTTTTTTGTTTTGTTGGGGAGATTTGGGCGTTGGTTTTGTTTTAAGGAAAAAGTTACTAATAATATATTACCTTTTTTTTTTAAGAGATATTTAAGCTAATTTTCATTTGTTTGGTTTGGTTTGGGTTTTGGGGCTTTTTGGGTTTGAGTGTTTTGGTTTTTTGTAGGAAAAAAGTTACTAATAACACCCTACCTCTTTTTTTTTTTTTTTTTAAGAGGCATTCAAGCTAATTTTTGTTTGGTTTGGTTTGGGTTTTGGGGTTTTTTTGGGGTTGGGTCTTGTTGGTTTTTAAGGGAAAAATTTACTAATAATATCCTACATTTTTTTTTATTTTTTAAGAGACATTTAAGCTAATTTTTCTTTGTTTCTTTTTGTTCTTTTTTTTTTAAAGGAAAAATTTACTAGTAATATCCTACCTTTTAAAAATTTTTTTAATAGACATTTAAGTCTATTAATTTTTCTTTGTTTCTTTCTGTTCTTTGTTTCTTCTTGTTTCTTTTTTAATAGACATTTAAGTCTATTAATTTTTCTTTGTTTCTTTTTATTCTTTGTTTCTTCTTGTTTCTTTTTTAATAGACAATTAAGTCTATTAATTTTTCTTTGTTTCTTCTTGGTTCTTTTTTAATAGACGTTTAAGTCTATTAAATTTTCTATGTTTCTTCTTGTTTCTTTTTTAATAAATGTTTAAGTCTATTATTTTTTCTTTGTTTCTTTTTGTTCTTTGTTTCTTCTTGTTTCTTTTTTAATAGACGTTTAAGTCTATTAATTTTTCTTTGTTTCTTCTTGTTTCTTTTTTAATAGACATTTAAGTCTATTAATTTTTCTTTGTTTCTTTTTGTTCTTTGTTTCTTCTTGTTTCTTTTTTAATAGACGTTTAAGTCTATTAATTTTTCTTTGTTTCTTTTTGTTCTTTTTTTTAAAGGAAAAAGTTACTAATAATATCCTACCTGGTTTTCATTTTTTAAAGAGTCATTTAAGCTAATTTTTCTTTGTTTCTTTTTGTTCTGTTTTTAAGGAAAGATTTACTAATAATATCCTACTTTTTTTTTTTTTTAAAGAGGCATTTAAGCTAATTTTTGTTTGGTTTTATTTTGTTTTAGTTTTTGTTTTTTGGGGGATTTGGGTGTTGGTTTTTTTTTAAAGGAAAATGTTACAATAGCCTACTTTTTTTTTTGGTAAGAGGTATTTAAGCTAATTTTGTTTGGTTGGTTTGGTTTCTGGGTTTTGGTTTTTTGGGGGATTTGGGTGTTGGGGTTTTTTAAGGAAAAAGTTACTAATAATATATTACTTTTTTATTTTTTAGGAGGCATTTAAGCTAATTTGGTTCGGTTTGGTTTTTGGTTTTTTTGGGTTTGGGTGTTTTTGTTTTTTTTAAGGAAAAAGTTATTAATAATATATTACTTTTTTTTAAGAGGTATTTAAGCTGACTTTGTTTTGTTGGGTTTGGTTTGGTTTGGTTTTGGGGTTTTTGGGTCTGGGTGTTTTTGGTTTTTTTAAGGAAAAAGTTACTAATAATATCCTACCTTTTTATATTTTTAAGATGTATTTAAGCTAATTTTGGGGTTTTTTTATTTTGTTTTAGTTTTTGGGGGATTTGGGTGTTGGGTTCTTTTAAAGGAAAAAGTTACTAATAATATCCTACTTTTTTTTTTTTTTTAGGAGGCATTTAAGCTAATTTTGGTTGGTTTGGTTTGGGTTTTGGTTTTTTTAAGGGAAAAGTTACTAATAATATATTACTTTTCTTTTAAGAGGTATTTAAGCTGACTTTGTTTAGTTGGTTTTGGTTTGGTTTGGTTTTGGGGTTTTTGGGATTTTTAAGGAAAAAGTTACTAATAATATCCTACCTTTTAATTTTTTTAAGAGGCATTTAAGCTAATTTTTGTTTGTATGGTTTTATTTTGTTTTAGTTTTTGGTTTTTGGGGGATTTGGGCGTTGGGTTTTTTTAAAGGAAAAAGTTACAAATAATATCCTACTTTTTTTTTTTTTTTTTAAGAGGCATTTAAGCTAATTTTGGTTGGTTGGTTTTGGTTTGGTTTGATTTTGGGGTTTTTTTGGGTTTGAATGTTTTGGTTTTTTTAAGGAAAAAGTTACTAATAATATCTTATTTTTTTTAAAGAGGCATTTAAGCTAATTTTGTTTGGTTGGTTTGGTTTTTGTTTTTTTTTAAGGAAAAAGTTACTAATAATATCTTACTTTTTTTTTTAAGAGGCATTTAAGTTAATTTTGTTTGGTTGGTTTGGTTTTTTGGTTTTTTTAAGGAAAAAGTTAATAATAATATCTTACTTTTTTAAAAGAGGCATTTAAGCTAATTTTGTTTGGTTGGTTTGGTTTGGTTTTTTGGTTTTTTTAAGGAAAAATTTAGTAATAATATCTTACTGGTTTTTTTTAAGAGGCATTTAAGCTAATTTTGCTTGTTTTGGTTTCTGGGTTTTGGTTTTTTTGAGGATTTGGGTGTTGGGTTTTTTTTAAGGAAAAAGTTACTAATGATATCCTACCTTTTAAAAAAATTTATTTTAAAACTTGAGGAAGGAGAGAAGGGAAAAAAGACAGGAACAAGGAAGCTTGGGTTTAGTAGATTTAGGTTAGTTAAGAGATGTATGTACCAAATCTACACATTCTTCAGAGCTCCACATTCTCAAGAGTTAGGTAGATCAACAGATGCAGGAAGCAATTTTGATGTCAGTTATGAGATCCTTCAGTGACCTTTATGAGCACTGTCAGAAAAATGTGCTCCATACTTAATAAATTCACAAATACAGGGTGGGTGGTGAATGGCTGAGAGCAGCCCTGAGGAAAAGGACCTTGGAGCCTGGGTTGATGAAAAGCTCAACATGAGCCTGCAGTGTGCACATGCAGCCCAGACAGCAACTGAGTGCTGGGCTGCAGCAAGAGCAGTGTGGGCAGCAGGGCAAGGGAGGGGAGTCTACCCCTTTGCTCTGCTCTCCTCAGACCCCACCTGGAGTCCTGTGTTGAGGTTTTTTAAAAGAAAAAGTTACTAATAATATCCTACCTTTTAAAAAAAATGTATTTTAAGAGGTATTTAAGCTAATTTTTCAATTATCCTATCATCTTGCAAAACATATGTCTTTTTGCCCTCAAAGAAGCTTTGCCATTCATCTGAGTATCTTAATTGGAATCATTAAGTCTGAATTAAAAGGAAATACTAAGATTAATCCCAATTTTCAGCCTTCAGTTTTAATTAATCTATGCTAACCTTTCTGTTTGGTTTTTGCTGGGTGCAGCATACCATTTACCACAGTTCAGCACAGAATTTAAAAGCAAGATGCAGAGCCCCAGCACTAACTGGAAAGTTAACTGTGCTACAGTAATGAGCTGCCACTAGAACTCATTCTGCAGGTGAAGCAGTCACACCTCTCCACCCAGACTTCTTTCACTTATGTGAGCCATCTCCTTCATCGCACCAACCCCCACAACAAAGGCAGTTGGTGCAAAATTCTCCTCTGCAAGTGTTAAAGAGCTTTTGTGCCTTGATTTTACTCTACTGATCCAGTGTTAAGAAGTGCTGAAATTTTAGCTATGGGCATCTCTTTTTGTTCACAGTATCATCAAGGTTGGAAGAGACCTCAAAAATCATCAAGTGCAACCCACAGACCTCAAGACCAGACCACGGCACTAAGGGCCACGTCCAAACCCGCCTTGAACACCTCCAGAGACGCTGACTCCACCACCTCCCTGGGCAGCCCATTCCAGCAGTCAATGACTCTCTCAGTGAAGAACTTTCTCCTCACCTCCAGCCTAAACTTCCCCTGGCACAGCTTGAGACTGTGTCCTCTTGTTCTGCTGCTGCTACTGTTTTACAATTCTCTATTTCTTCCTGCTGTTTGTTGCAAACAATGTCAACACACTTCCACAAACTGCTTTAGGAGATGAATTTTCTTAAAGAAGCTGTAGAAGACAAGTTGCAGACATCAGGGTTCTCAGTGCCATGTTGTTACAATAAATGGTGCAAACATCTAGAACCCTGCTCAGCTGCTGCTACTTAGCAAGCAGGTTGCTTGATGTCATAGAATCATAGAATGGTAAGGTTGAAAGGGACCTCAAGGATCATCTAGTTCCAACCTCCTGCCATAGGCAGGGACACCTCCCACTACTACAGGTCACTCAAGGCCTCCTCCAACCTGGCCTTCAACACCTCCAGGGAGGGAGCAGCCACAACCTCCCTGGGCAACCTGTGCCAGTGTCTCACCACCCTCATTCCAAACAACTTCCTTCTAACATCCAGTTTCAGTCTGCCCTCTGCCACTTCAAACCCATTGCCCCTTGTCCTGTCATTGCAAGACCTTGTCAATAGTCCCTCCCCAGCCTTCCTGTAGGCCCCCTTCAGATACTGGAAGGCTACTCTAAGGTCTCCTGGAAACCTTCTCCTCTCCAGGCTGCAGAGCCCCAACTCTCTCAGTCTGTCCTCATAGCAGAGCTGCTGCAGCCCTCTGAGCATCTTCATGGCCTCCTCTGGAGCCACTCAAACACTTCCATGTCCTTCCTGTGCTGAGGGCTCCAGGACTGCACACAGGACTCCAGGTGGGGGTTATCATTTTAATGACAAATTTACTTACGATAGAGTTATGCAAATTTACTTTGAAAATGAGATAGCTTTTGGAAACATTTTCATAACTTTGATGAAGAGAATGCTTTTGCTTGTGCTACTTGGCTTGTAATTTTGCAGCTGCCTTAAAGCTAGCTTTATTTAACAGGACCTTAATTACACACACTTTTAACCCTACAATGGCAAGGGTCAATTAATTTTACCTTGCAGCTTATAGGATCTATGCTTGTTAAATAAATAAAATAATAATAATTTTTAAAAAATCACTGAGATGATTTGAAAAGGGAAATAACAGCATAGCCTCACAGGGCCAATAAAATTACAGCTAATCCTTCTGGGAATCCAAATGGCAATAAAGTGAAAGTGAGTACAGATTAACACATTGTAAATCCACTTACTACCCAGCAATGTTTACACAAGGATTTGCTATTGCCTGTTACCATTCCATCAGCGTTTAATTGTGCAGTATGCCAAGATTCTACTGGAGAGGTTACTTCTGTTGCCTACAAATATGATTCCATTCCCTAAAGACCCAAAATGTGCTTTAATCAAGGTGAAAAAAAAACCATCTGTATTGGCACCTGATGGTTGGCACAAAAGGAGTGGGTTTTTAGGGTTTCAGACTGGTGAGTTAATAGAACATTGAAAGAAAAAAATACACTGAAAAATCTAAGGGAATGCTTCAAGTGAAACTGATTTTGTGTGCTAATGTTCCTGAATTTGCAATGCACTTTTTCTGTGCACTCTTAAAAAAAAGCTGTTTTCACTTGAGCCCAAACCAGCTTTTTTTTTTTTTTCCCCTTACTGCTCACTTCTAATACAAACTGCACTCACATGGAGGCCAACAGCCAGCAAAAACATATTTCCATTTTAACGCCTTTAGATGATCAAAGCATCAGCTTAATATAATCAGCTCAAATCCATTTACCAGTGAGCCTACCACTGTGCCCAGGGACTGTTTTCCTTTCCAGCCCTATCTATTCTGGAACAGGTGCTATAATAGTAAATTAATTAGTCTGTGGAGATGCACCTTGTTCTCCATCTCCACAGGCCTCTTGTGGGTCAGGGCCTTGAGGAAAATGCCATCTGGGCAGAGTTTCCCCCAGAGAAACAATCAAAGCTTACAGATTGCAGACTACAGAAGAAGGTTCATATGACAATTAACCTTATTAGTCTTTTTTTTTTT
>VWZE01002188.1:61354-75353 GCA_013396675.1 Eubucco bourcierii
TTTTTTAAACAGTTGATAGTGTGTCAACATGTTGGCTCTCTAAATAATCTGCTGCTTAAAATCATCAGTGCAACTAAGAATTCAAAGAAATTACTTCTATCTAAATATCCTCTGAATACATAAAAATATGAAGGTATATAAGTATTAAATGATAACTTATGTATCCAGAAAGATAACCCCCAATAGTTCTAGAATGCTTCAAACTTCAACATACTTTAAATACTGATCATTTTTCTACTGTGACTATTTTATTTTGTTTTGTTTTATTTACAAGCCCAGAGGGATTTGTTCTATTCATTATTTTGATTCTGTGCTTCCCACCACACTTTTGCCAAATCTCCAATTACCTGCACAATCAGATTTCAGTTCACACACATTTCACAAACGGTATCAGCATCCATCCTGATAAATGTGGTGGGTATTTAAGGCTCTAACTTAAGGCCCTAAAAATCTAGGGCTGAATTTTAGGGTTGTGGAGTTATTTTTTGCAAACAACACTGTAAAACAGGTGAGAATTTGGATCTCAATGCAATGTGATAGCAAAGCAAAACCTCTGTACAATAACATTCTTTGACAAACTTAGAGCAGAAGTATGCAAAGAACAGAAATTCAGACAGCAAAGCAGAAAAGAGCATTAAAATTTAACATTCCAGGCAGTTAAAAACCACACAGTCTGTGTAAATTTATAAATATAAGGTAACAAAAATAATATTCCCATTGGATGACTTCAGTGAATAACTTCTTCAAATATATTTCAGTTTGATTAAACAAAAAAAAAAAAATCCCTAAATTTGTATCATAATAAGAAACAAAGCCAAGTGATTAGTTCCTAAAATGTTTTGATGACTTCTGAGTCTCTGCTTGTGAATCACATTAATTCCTTTTATATTAATTTCTTATTCAACTTACAAAGTCTTTCCTATAAAAGAAGACTTTCATTCACAGTTTGTGATGATTCAGATTTGCAAAATGTGCTATTTGGATGGAGTACATAGGTTAGAGAGTTTGTTCTTATTCCCTCCACACAGAAGAAACTCACAGATGAAATTCCATCTACAGAACTTTTTGAGTTATAGAATCATAGAATCAGCCAGGCTGGAAGAGACCTCCAAGCTCATCCAGTCCAACCTATCACCCAGCCCTAGCCAATCAACTAAACCATAGCACTAAGTGCCCCATCCAGGCTTTGCTTGAACACCCCCGGGGATGGGCACTCCACCACCTCCCTGGGCAGCCCATTCCAATGCCAATCACTCTCTCTGTCACGAATTTCCTCCTAACATCCAGCCTGAACCTGCCCTGGCACAACTTGAGACTGTATCCCCTTGTTCCATTGTTGGTTGCCTGGGAGATGAGCCTGACTCCCACCTGGCTACAACCTCCCTTCAGGTCTTACTCTTTTTTTTGTTGTTGTTTTTTGGTTTTTAATAAATTGTGGGAGGAAAATATGTTCAGATGCAAAGTATTAGAAAGCAAGTGAAAGCAGATGTTCATGGAAAAGTTAAGTATTGACTAATCTGTAATAAGCACTATTAACAAGTTGGGCTTAGTATGCCAGACAATATTTAAACTATCTTGAAATACAAACCAGTTCTTTCCTCATGGCAAAGAGAGGACTTTGGATGCTTAGCCAGGTTTTAGAATACCATTTACTACCAGAATTATTTTAAGTACTACCTCAACTCTTTACAAGTGTTAATAAGTTACCTGAAATATTGTGCATGCAATTGCTCTTTTCATTGCATTTGCTCACATTAAAAACTTAGGGGAAAAGTTAATGAAGTGTTTCTCTTTCAATATTTCTGAAGTATTCTGAAGTATTTTGAGGAGGCCTTATAGCAGCTTCCAGTATCTGAAGGGGACCTACAGGAAGGCATAGTAAACTGTGAGTACTATGAAATGTAGTGGACACTGAGTCTGTGTGGTTGAACTAAGGACAGTTTCTTTCAAAAGAGTCATCTGCTCATTATTCTTTGCTGATTGTTTTTGAGAAGACCCAAGATTTCAGACTGAACAAAAAATCATGTTTTTTATTCCCCTTTCCACACCAAAATATGTCTATGTGTCTTCAGTTAGCTCAAATCTTCTATTCAGAATTTTATGGACAGCACAGACACCTGGCATGGATGCTGATGAATCCCAATTCAGATTTTATAGAGTTTTAATATTGATTCATGAAAGCTGCTTGTAATGCATCATTTATAACCTTGTGGCTTGCAGTGTTTCAGTGCTTTTGATGACATGGCAGAGACAGGTGAAAAGGGACAGAGACTGTCAACTGATGGACAGTTGAAGCACAGGAAGGTCGTTGAACTGCTGGAGTGGGTCCAGAGGAGGCCACAAAGATGCTCAGAAAGCTGCAGCAGCTCTGCTGTGAGGACAGACTGAGAGAGTTGGGGCTCTGCAGCCTGGAGAAGAGAAGGCTTCCAGGAGACCTTAGAGTAGCCTTCCAGTATCTGAAGGGGGCCTACAGGAAGGCTGGGGAGGGACTATTGACAAGGTCTTGCAATGCCAGGACAAGGGGCAATGGGTTTAAACTGGCAGAGGGCAGACTGAAACTGGATGTTAGGAGGAAGTTGTTTGGAATGAGGGTGGTGAGACACTGGCACAGGTTGCCCAGGGAGGTTGTGGCTGCTCCCTCCCTGGAGGNTATATATGCACCATATATATAGAAATAAATAAAGATTACATTTCATTTTAATATATATTTATAAATAAATATCAAAATATAAATATTTGATAATAAATATTATTATATAATTCATTTAAATATTTTATAATAAATATTATAATACAAATAATACAAATAAAAGATATAGAGATGCACCATATATATATATATATATATATATATATATATATATATATGCACCATATATATTATATATAATATATGCTACATATATTTACCTTCTACATAAAAGCATAAAACAAGTGCAGATATTAGAGTGTCATTGACAATTGCTAGAATCACTTGCTCTGTACATTACTGAGCTGAAGGGGTGAGTGGAGCAGGATGGAAGATTACCAGAAGGGACACACTTAAGGAACTCAATGAAGCAACCCTAGGAGATCACATACAATGTGTGTACTCATTGAAGCAGCTGAAAAAGTGAGCTACAAGGGACTGTGCTCAATGAAGCAAGTGCAAGAGATGAGATGCACTAAAGGGACAAGCAAAAGCCCTCAAGCACAGAAGTCTCCCTCCCTGTTATTGTCTTCCTCCCAGTCAAGAGCAACAAACCAAATGACACTGAATTTCCATTTTGTCACTAAATTTTTTTTTTTTTCCAGATCAGCAGAATAAACCACATTCAGAAGATAATAACAAGTCTGATTCTGACATGCTTGATTGCAATGTGCTGGAATGACAACTTGCACACCACAAGCAACGCTTGGCACATTAGTATCACAGAATTCAGGCAGCACAACACACAAGTTCCCCTCCTTTTTTCCCTAGGTGTCACCACCACTCCTATCCTATGCCTCTAAGCAGATGCAAGACCTGACATATGCCCCCCACATACTGAGTAATGATAGCACTTCTTAGATTATCCTTCCTTAAGAAAGTAGGAGACAGCAGCAGTATTTTGTGAGATGTACATTGTGGTCATGCTAACAAACAGAACTGCTAAGTTTTACAGGCTTGAACCCAAATGGAATCGAAAGTATTTTCAGTGGGAACAAGGGGGAAATGTCAGTTATTTACTGCTTTTGCAGTGTGCCCGTGTATCCATTTTTGTGTACTGGATTATCTCTCTCTGGATCATCCCTCAGAGCTGCTAAAACAGCTTTTGAGATTTCAAATAATGATAGAGGCGCTGAGGCACCCATCGGGCATTTGAGAGAATTCAAACTAGAGAGCTTTTCCCTCAAGCCATCACTACATGAATTTGGATGCTTACTGAGATTCTTGGACCTTTCATCTTCAAGCCTAAAATTCTGTCTGTGCTGGTTTGAGGCTAATTGGAATATTTTAATGGAGAAAACTATATTATAGGCTGTGAAAAGGAAACCGTGGTGATGTCTGCTGCACTCATAGGCTTGCTGAGATGGGTAAGAACAGGAACACAAAACAAAGATAAGACAGGCTCTGGCAGTCTCGGGCTCAGAGAGCTTCTGTCTCTCTAGCTTTTTGCCTTCTCCTCTCTGCTGAATAACCTAACTCACCACGCTGCTTCTAACCCCCCTAGCCCATCCTCCAAACTCACCTTGCGCGTAAGCCAAAACTTGGCGTAAGGTATTGTAAGGGAAGGACTGTTTCAAAATTAATAATTATATTAATTTTGATATCCAGGCAGAGATTGTTAATAACTATGAACACTTTTAACATTACATCTCTCCGGAAGCCTTATTTACAAGGTTCAAAACCGCAGGGTTTGGAAATTTACACATACAGGGAACAGGTAAGCTGGAACACTTTAAAGGCAACCAGCATAAGCAAACATTTTACTAGCAGAGAAGGTTTGTGTGGTCACTCACACTGCTTACAGTTAGCAGTTACATCCTGCTTAGCCACTAGATGGACGCAGGAAGTTCCTTTCTGCTTATGGTAGAAGGCAATTAATGATTACAAGAAGTTTGAAGTTGCAAAAATATCCTGGGACAATGCCCAAAGCATGTGGTGGGCTGCTGCTGGGTCGGAAGCTGTTAGAGGCTTTGGAGTCTCCTCAGGCTCCTGGGAGCTTCAGCTAGAGGAGGCAGACATCTCTGAGCTGGTCCTGGCTCTCTTGGCAGCAGGCTCTCATGTGCAGGCAGATGCCTTGTGGTGTGCAGTCTGGGCACGGTGTCACGCTGGCTGTGCAGGCCGAATGCGTGGAGGCATCAGAGCCTGATCCTGCTGCTTGGGGTCCCACCCAGCTCAGGATCCATGAGGTAGTAAGCGGGGCTGGATACAATAGTAGAAAGCACAATAGCACCCCCCCAAAATGTGCTACCTGCTCATCCTTTATATCCATTTCAGCCTGAGACTGATGTGCCTTTGCACACAGATTAGCCAACCAGGATGGCAGTTTGCCCAGCTTGCCCACGTTAGGTGAAGCTGGGGCTTCCATCCCCTTTCCTGAGGCCACCACCCCCAACATAGAGGGAGAGGGAGCAGGGGAGCATGCCTGGGCAAGCCAGGGCATGTACAAGCCCACCTTTGGCCTATTCAGGCCTACCACGACAGGTATAGGGGTGGGGAGAAGGTGGAAGGGTGGTTGGGAGCCCCTCTTGGGGTCTCTGATTTCTGGGAGGGGAGTTGTATTTCTGTATTACCTTTAACTTGTCTATGTCTGTAACTATTCCTGTCTATAGTGTCTATCTCTGCTTGTACATTGTGCTGAGCTGTAAACAGAGCTTCAGTCCTTAACTTCCAGCTGGATGAGTTCTAGTCTGGGGGATTTTACAAAGGCTAGGGGTGTGGGGAACTCCCAAACTGTCGCACTGTCATAAAGCTTTATCTTAAGGTAGAATCTTATAAAGCTTAAACAAAATGAAGCCAAAGTAGCTTTGATATTCTCCAAAGTATTTTCAGAGCAGTCAGAACTGTAGCCTTTTCAAATTTCTACCTCAACCACTGCTGGAGGAACCTATGGATGAAACTGTGTTATTCTTAGAACAAACAAATTAGAATAACTCTGTTTCCCATTTTTTAGATCCTGCAGAAATGAGAAACTACTGCCTTTGTCTTGCTCATCAGCTTTTCCAATACAAACCCTGTTATTAGCAGAAGTAGTGTTGGAATTTTAGAAGGAACTGGTAAAATTCATAGTAACAGGTTCCAAGAGGTCTGAAGATACTCAGAACATGAGTTAGTATCCTGGTTTTCAACTCAGAACTGGACTAGCAGTAAAAAGGTAAATAATAGGAAATAGTAGTGAGTGAGTTCAGAATAGGAAAGAATATAATTATGTTACCACATAAATCTAGTGTGTATCCACAGCTTGACCACCTTTCTCAGAAGATATGGATAGAGACATAGAAAAAAAAGCAATGGAGATGAACAGAGATATAGAATCATAGAATGGTAAGGTTGGAAGGGACCTCAAGGATCATCGAGTTCCAACCCCCTGCCATAGGCAGGGACACCTCCCACTAGCACAGGTCACAAAAGGCCTCCTCCAACCTGGCCTTGAACACCTCCAGGGAGGGAGCAGCCACAACCTCCCTGGGCAACCTGTGCCAGTGTCTCACCACCCTCACTGTAAAGAACTTCCTCCTAACACCTAGTCTAAATCTGTCCTCTGCCAGTTTAAACCCACATATGTATATATGCAGCTTATGTCTGGAACACTTTAGCCTCCCTGCGATCAGTACAGTGAGTCTCAGGGAGGAGGGAACTATTAGTCACTGTTCCCCACAACACAAAGAAAGCAAAAGTTCCTTTGATGAAAATATCAGGCAGCACCTTTGAAACAGACAAAAGAGGTGTGTTAGCAAAGCAATTAAACGACATAACTAATCACCACAAATAAGTTCTGGTTTTCAAAAGGAAAAAGTGACTCGAGTCCATGGAAGGAAGATCCCCATTGTTAAATACAACAGTCTGGACACAGTGCCTGAGCCCCTTGGTATTCTAGGAGAGTATCATGGAAAGAGTCACATACAAATTCCCTAGTCCTTACATTCTTTTCCTATGTGCTACCAAGCGTCAAAGCAAGCATCCTGCTGGGCTCCACAGAGATTTGGTCTGACACATCACATTAAAAATTACATTACATATGTGTGGTAGGTTAACCTTGGCTGTCTGCCTCCTCTCTCCTCACTTCTCTCTCTCACTCAGCTGTTGAGCAGTGTTTGTTATCCCTCCTTAAGTGTGTTTTCACGGAGGCACCTCCAGCGTCCTTGATGGGCTTTGCTTTGCCCAGTGGTAGGTCCATTCTGGAGCATGCCAGAGCTAGTTCCCACTTCTCACAAGGGCTTCATCCCCAAGTCAATCTGTATATGTTAACCGAACACTGTATTTGTCTCCTAGTATCACAAAACCGAAAAGAATACTTCTCCAGATGTCAGAGAGATGACTTGTATGCATTAAGAGGAGGCAGGTATTCATGAAGGCCTAAAGAGGCCAATCTTCCTCCACACACAAAAGATCATCTCGACATGTCCTGGAGGAGCTTCTCTTCCTCTCCCTCCCGGCTGGCAACACATGAAGCGAAAGGACATTAGTATGAGTAGACTAAACCTAATACTTGTGGGTAACTTTCTAGCCATGATCCCTTCCCTGTAAATAGCTCAGAGTACTTTGAATGAAAGAATTGTGTTGAATGCAAGGCTTTAGGAGATATGCAAAACAATATTCTGTGGTCTTAACACTCAGGGTAGCATATTAGCCCTTTCCTAATAAGGTGTGAAACTATCATCTCACTCTGTGCAAAGCAGTTCCCCAACTCAGTATTTCCTAAAACAGAGACAATTTTCCCAAGGCCAACAACTTCTAAACTCAGTGATGCAACAGGATTACTAAAAGGGCTGTATGTGAATTTCAATCATTTGATCACTTTAAAGGAGAGGTAAAACACAGTGTTCGCTATATGTCATAGAATCATAGAATGGCAAGGCTGGAATGGACCTCAAAGATCATCTAGTTGCATCTGTAAGGAAATTTTTTTTAAAGTACATTTGCATAATGAAGAAAACATTCATGTCATTAAAAACAAGCAAAGAAACAAACAAAAAAATTCATCTGGGCCACTGAGAGAAAGTAGGAAAATTTCTGTGTGTTATTTCTCCATTCCATAATTCTGTTTCTCTAATTTCACACGTATTTAGCATCTTGTCTAGGGGGCATTAGTGGATTTGGTGATGAGATGAAGGCAGCCTAATGCAGGCCTGGCAAGAACTCTCTGTCACCAATCCTCCTGGGCCCAGAGATCAGCGTTCTTAAAATACGAGGATTTGATAGAGTTAACGCCATCCCCTCGAGCAGATGGTTTGGAACATTCTGTCAACGCTGCCACCGATTACCGCAAACAGATCCTTGTTATACTGATAGCCCCTCTGGGACCACAGCAAATGCTGGCTAACCTCCACTCTGAGGTGGAAAACCTGCCTTTTCCAGGGCCCTTCCAAAGCAGGCAGGATGCACATGTCTCACTCAGACACAAGCCATCGTGGTCTCCTGCGCTGGTTTGAGGCTAATTGGAATATTTTAACGGAGAAAATTGTATTATAGGCTGTGAAAAGGGAACACTGGTGATGGTTGCTTCACTCATAGGCTTGCTGAGATGGATAAGACTAAGCACATAAACATAGATAAGACACAGACACTCGGGCTGGGACAGTGTCTCTTGGTCTCTCTGGGAGTCAGTGGGTCCTCTCCTCTCTACTGAATAACCTCACTAACCACTTTCCTTCTAACCCCCCTGGCCGATCCTCCAAACTCATTTTGTGCATAATCCAAGCCCTGGGTGTAAGGTAGAGGGGTGGGGAGAAGGTGGAAGGGTGGTTGGGAGCCCCTCCTGGGGTCTCTGATTTCTGGGAGGGGAGTTGTGTTTCTGTATTCCCTTTAACTTGTCTATGTCTGTAACTATTCCTGTCTATAGTGTCTATCTCTGCTTGTACATTGTGCTGAGCTGTAAACAGAGCTTCAGTCCTTAACTTCCAGCTGGCTGAGTCTAGTCTGGGTCATTTTACAAAGTGGAGGGGGGGGAGGGCAGGGAACTCCCAAACTATCACACTCCACACAGCAGCTCCACAGCCAATGGTTACTTAGAGCAGCAGTAACAGGTTTTAGTTTGCTGTATTTTATGTTGCTCATCGTAGCCTTGCAAATAGAGACCATTAAGTATCTTTTCCTTTTGTTTCAAGGAATTTCTACTCTTACACCTCAGGCTCGGGCAATGCTGTCATTCCCCCACACACCTTCAACTATCCTGCCTGCCAGTACCAAAACACTGTGTATTCACAGATGATTTTGAATAGATGAAATATGAGTTTATGTATTACATATTCATTAGCAACATTTTCTGCACTTCCTGAATGGATATGAGTCAGACTGGAATCACCACGGCAAATGCTTCTATAAACTTGCTCCTGTTTCTCACTGAAGTAATATCTTACTACACCAGCACTGTATTTCTTAAGATATTAACTCATGTATCTCAGCACTGATAAACAACACTTGGCCTTTATGGATTCACCACTGCAGGTTTGTTTTTTTTTCCCAGCATTGTAGGTCCCATCAACATTTTTAATTCTGTACTTTTCTTCTAGGAGAAGCTTGGAACATCAGAGTTACCGAGCTACTCTTTTTGTCATAAGTTTGGTATCTAACATTACAAAACATAATGAGAACAGGGGGGGAAAATAATTTTTAAAAGAGTCCAGTTTATCTTCTGATCTGGAAGTTGTTCAACAAAGCAATTAACTTCTTTAAGGAGGAATTAGGGGTAAAGAACTGGCCTGAGAAACAGAAAAGCTAACAAGAACTCTTTTCTTTCTCTCAGCTAAGGCTTGCACAGAACAGCTGGCAAAGCTCATCAAATGAAAAACCAAGAGGCTTCCTCACTCATCCTCTGGCTGAGTTCGTATGAAGGACAGCAAACATATTCCTGTGCAGCAGCCAGCATCTCAGCTTCTATCACAGAGGTCACAGCATCTGCTTCTTCATGCCTATTACAAGATCATTCCAGACAACACTACTCTATAAGGCATATATTCAAGTTTTCTTAATGCAAGACCCTTAGGAATGAGGGTGGTGAGGCACTGGCACAGGTTGCCCAGGGAGGTTGTGGTTGCTCCCTCCCTGGAGGTATCCAAGGCCAGGTTGGAGGAGGCCTTGAGTGAGCTGTGCTAGTGGGAGGTGTCCCAGCCTATGGCAGGGTTTGGAACTAGCTGATCCTTGAGGTCCCTTCCAACCTTACCATTCTATGATTCTATGAATCTGCAGTGACTTCTCAGGTCTTTCAGAAACATGTCAACTACCAGACTGTGAGACTCAACAATAAGAAGGACTCAAATATCCATTAGGATTGAAGTATTGCAGCAGTGAACTCCAAGGGAGCCAGTCTTGGCTCTCCTGAACAACAACTGAGGAGCAAAAGCATTGCACCCATGAAACACACATGGGATCCGACCTCACTTCCTACTGTAAGGAGGAGAGGTTAATTCTTCTGCTGATAATAAACTAGATTTTTCTCCCTGTCTTCTCCCCAGCTGGTCAACTAGAGGGAATGGAGCAAAACTCAAAGAGGGTAGATTCAGATTGGATGCTAGGAAGAAGTGAGGGTGGTGGAACAGGCTGCCCAGGGAGGTGGTAGAAGCCCCATCCCTGGAAGTTTTTAAGGCCGGGCTGGATGGGGTTCTGAGCAACATGATCTAGTGTGAGATGTTCCTGTCCATGGTAGAGGGGACTGGAACTAGATGATCCTTGAGGTCCCTTCCAGCCCTGACAATTCTATGATTCTCTAACTTGAGAGCAAGTTGATTTAGTAAGATAAAACCAAATATTTACAAAACAGATAGTGGTATAAAACCCCTCAGCTCATTTGCAGAATCATGTAAATGGTAAGTGTACAACATTTGGCTTTGTTTGTTAAGTTTTGTTTTGTTTTAATACTCACTGTACACTTAAAACCAAAACTGACAAACAAGAAATAAATCATTTTCTAGTTATAGTTCAAGAGCTTCACTTGATGTCTGTGGTCCGAGTCTAGTGGACAAATATCCACCAAAAAACACAAGTAAATATAAGTCAATTCCTTTTTTTTTTTGGCAACCCAGGCAGACACCGACGGCAGGAAGACTGAACAGGCTGTGCTGTTAGGACAGATGGTCCTGCTGACACAAAGCTGAGGTATATTTGACAGGTTCCATGCCTGTTTGCATAGGAATCATATCATTTCAGATCTTTTTATAGGGACATTTTTAAGACCATCAATCTCAGTTTAGCACTTTTAAGAAAAAAAAAAAATGAAAATTTGTTTAGCCTGATTCAAGTTTCCAGTCTTAGCTGCAAGTGTTTGGACCAGAGACCCTTTTTTCCTACCCAGGTATATAGATTTGATACAAACCACACTGAGTCAGTGGAAAGACTCCCATAGAGTCTCACCAACCAGAATCTCTAAATGTTGATGTAATGCAAACAAAAGCAATCATCACAGGCAATGATATTAAAACAGATGCTGTTTACAAGAGTATTTCAACAATTCTACTTAGCAAGTCACCCCCACCAAAAAACAGAATGAAGTTTCAGCCTGAACAAAAATATCAGAGGTTTGAGGATAAAGATCCCAAGCAGAAAGCATTCATCAGGGTGGTGAATGGATGGAGAACAGACCTGAGGAAAATGACCTGAGAGTCTTGGTGGTTGATGAAAAGCTCAACCTGAGCCTGTAGTGTGTGCATGCAACCCAGACAGCAACTATGTGCTGGGTTGTAGCAAGAACAGCATGGCCAGCAGGGCAAGGGAGGGGATTCTGCCCCTTTACTCTGCTCTCCTCAGACCCCACCTGGAGTACTGTGTGCAGTTCTGGAGCCCCAAACACAAGAAAGACATCAAACTGTTGGAGTGAGTCCAGCATAGGCCATGAAGGTGATCAGAGGGCTGCAGTAGCTCTGCTGTGAGGACAGGCTGAGAGAGTTGGGGCTCTGCAGCCTGCAGAAGAGAAGGCTTCCAGGAGACCTTAGAGTAGCCTTCCAGTATCTGAAGGGGGCCTACAGGAGAGCTAGGGATGGACTATTGACAAGGTTTTGCAATGACAGGACAAGGGGCAATGGGTTTAAACTGGCAGAGGGGAGATTTAGACTGGATGTCAGGAGGAAGTTGTTTGCAGTGAGGGTGGTGAGACACTGGCACAGGTTGCCCAGGGAGGTTGTGGCTGCTCCCTCCCTGGAGGTGTTCAAGGCCAGGTTGGATGAGGCCTTGAGTGAGCTGTGCTAGTGGGAGGTGTCCCTGCCTATGGCAGGGGGGTGGAACTAGATGATCTTTGAGGTCCCTTCCCACCTAAACCATTCCACAATTCTATAAGATAATTTTCAAACTTTAAACAAGTCTACTTCTCCCCACCCCCTCCTCCAGGCACTTGGTGCATCTATAGATTGCATTTGATGCATTTTATTAGAGGACTGGCCCAGGAGGTTACAGGACAGTTGGTGTCATTAGCCTGGGAGAATGAGCTTTTACCATTCGAGCAGGGATGGGTGCCAAGTTACACAGCAACACCTGCTGGCAAACCCACAAAGGAGAACATGTCAGTGCTCCCTGCAGAAGCTGCACTTGGCTGGATGTGATGGTTTAGGAGTTACCCTTGGGGTAAAGTATAGGGGTGGGGAGAAGGTGGAAGGGTGGTTGGGAGCCCCTCCTGGGGTCTCTGATTTCTGGGAGGGGAGTTGTGTTTCTGTATTCCCTTTAACTTGTCTATGTCTGTAACTATTCCTGTCTATAGTGTCTATCTCTGCTTGTACATTGTGCTGAGCTGTAAATAGAGCTTCAGTCCTTAACTTCCAGCTGGCTGAGTTCTAGTCTGGGTCATTTTACAAAGAGTGTGGGGCAGGGAACTCCCAAACCATCACACTGGAGAAGTGAGAGTATCACCATCACCAGGGGCCCGATCCCACCAAGCCTCACCCTAGTGCCTGCCTCCTTACTGTGTTATCTCAACAGTGTGCTTGGATTGTGTAAGAAGATTAAAATGAGAAATAGAAGCTAAGAGAAAAAGGGGCTTAAAAGATGAAAGAGATACAGGAGGAGACAGGAACACAAGCAGGGTCACGGTGGCAACGCTCCTGACAAATCTGCTAATAAATATTGTTGGACTGGACCTGATGACTTCGATCTGTAATAAGGAAGAAAACAAAGTTTTCCAGTCACATTAGCATGGACAATGGCTTTCATTAGAAAGGCCTTCTGCCTCTCCCCTTTACATCATCTTTAAATGATGCTAAGAACACCTGCACTAGTCACTTTGGGGTTTTTCTTATTTTCTTTACCAGATTTTTTTTTTTTTAAATAAGGCAAAATTAACAAAGTGAAATTTGTTGACAGTCCCCCCCAAGCCAGAGCAGTGGGTGCTCTACATATGGGCTGTCACATTTCCTATGTTCATTTCTGCAGGTGCTAAATATGTACTGACAACAACATATGTTCCCAGTCTTAAGAGTGTGGGGTTTTTGTCCTTGTTGATTTTGGAGCTTGCCTTTTTTTTTTTTTTTTTTTTTTTTTTGATATCCATGTAAATATGTATCACTTCCATTCTTGTTCTAGGAATACAGCATTTCCTGGATGTAGAATATTTCCCAAACCAGNTAATTAAAAGGTACTCACAGCCTGGGGGAAAAGAAACAAACCAAAACCAAAACCAGGTGAAAGCTGTTTCTGCCCAGAGTACCGAACATTCACACACATTCTCATTCACTCTCTGCCTCACGATTTAGGTATTTCCCTAACGATGCACAGAAAGAAAAGGCAGGGGGGTGAAGGGGGAGGAGAAAGCATCCTGTCTTCCAAACAGTGAGTACTGAAAAGAACATTATCAAACAAATCTTTAAAATAACAGCATGCAGAATAAGCAGTGCTTCTCTAGAATCACTCTTTTCTCCCTGTGTCTCCTCACTTGTATTTCTCAGCTTTTTTTTTTTTTTTTTAAGTTATTTTAATTATTTATTTCTGTTTCTTATTTTAGTCTTCTTAGCCCTGCCAAGCATGTTATATGTGGTCTCCAAAGGAGTGGTTTTTTAACACATACTGTTATACAATAGGACTTACTTATTCATCTGTGTAAAAGTCACCCTATTAATTATAGCATTATTATTTTTACCTGTTTAACATATCACAGTATTATTCAGTGAAACTTATACACTGCTTTTCAGGGCAGCACCAATATCAATAATTTACATAGAGACACAAGCCAGGGGAAAATAGGATACTTCAGCACTTCTCATGTTGTAAATCATAGAATCATAGAATGGTAAGGTTGGAAGGGACCTCAAGGATCATCTAGTGCCAACACCCTGCCATAGGCAGGGACACCTCCCACTAGCACAGGTCACTCAAGGCCTCATCCAACCTGGCCTT
>VWZE01002189.1:4969-22361 GCA_013396675.1 Eubucco bourcierii
GGCAAAAGTGGGGGCAAAAGGGGAGCAAAAGTGTGGCAAAAGGTATGGGCCAAAAATGGGGGGCTAAAGTGTGGCAAAAGGGGAGGCAAAAGGCTGGTGCATTTAGCACCACTGAAATTCTACTAACGTAGAAAGTACTCCACACCAAGAAGTTTTTTGTGTATGTATATATATATATATATATATGTGTGTGTGTGTGCATGTGGATGTATGTATATATGTGCATATATACACAGACACATATATATATATACACAGACACACACATGTATTTCAGTTTCATGTTTTAAGCTATATAAACTTATATGGACAGAAACATGTCAAAAGAGGTAAGTTTGAGATAATGTTTTACATTTTATCCTAGCCTTCATTTTCACCTAAAGCAATTAACACAGCAATTGTTTCATCACCTGGCAACAGAAGTGCGACACTGCGAAACTTAGAGACACTCATCAGACTTCTGGAATTTGGTTAAAGGAAAGAAGCCAGAGAGTTGTGGTCAATAGGCAGAGTCTAGCTGGAGGCCTGTACCAAGTGGAGTTCCCCAGGGCTCAGTACTGGGACCAATATTATTCAGTGTGTTTATCAGTGACCTGGATGAGGGCACAGACAGCAGTCATCAAGTTTGCTGAGAACACCAAGCTGAGTGGAGTGGCTGCCACAGTGGAGAGTTGTGCTGCCATTCAGAAAGACTTAGGCTGAGTGTTGGGCAGGGAGAAATGGAAAGAAGTTCAGCAGGGGCAAGTGTAGAGTTGTGCACCTGGGAAAGAAGAACCTCAGGGATCAGGATAGGTTGGGGACTGACCTGCTGGAGAGCAGTGAAGGGGAGAGGGACTTGGGAGTCCTAGTGGGTGGCAGGATGGGCATGAGCCAGCAGGGTGCTCTGGTGGCCAGGAGGGCCAGTGCCATTCTGGGGTGGATTAGAAGGGCTGTGGTTAGTAGGTCAAGAGAGGTTCTCCTGCCCCTCTGCTCTGCCCTGGTGTGGCCTCATCTGGAGTTCTGTGTCCAGTTTTGGGCCCCCCAGCTCAAGAAGGACAGGAGTTGCTTGAGAGAGTCCAGCACAGAGCCACAAAGATGATGAAGGAAGTTGAACATCTTCCTTGTAAGGAGAGCCTGAGAGAGCTGGGGCTGGGAGCTTGGAGAGGAGAAGACTAAGAGGTGACCTCACTCATGTTTATAAACATGTAAGGGGTGAGTGCTAGAAGGCTGGAGCCAGGCTCTGCTGGGTGATGCCCAGTGACAGGACAAGGGGCAATGGGTGGAAGCTGAGGCATAGGAGGATCCATGTGAACCCAAGGAGGAATTTTTTTCCCTGTGAGGGTGACAGAACGCTGGCACAGGCTGCCCAGGGGGTTGTGGAGTCTCCCTCTCTGGAGATATTCAAGAACCGCCTGGATGTGTTGCTGTGTGATCTTCTCTGGATGATCCTGCTCTGGCAGGGAGGGTGGACCAGATGAGCTTTTGAGGTCCCTTACAGCCCCTGACATTCTACAATTCTGTGAGTCTGACATCTAACTGTGGAGTTAAAAGGAACTACAGGTGTTGTGTACAGCCAACACTGAAACTCAGGACTGGCAGAATATGATTCCTCTCCCATCCCCCTTCCACCTCAATGACTGCAGAGAGGCCCCATGCAAGACAGACCTGGAATCCCCGGACAGCTGGGAGAGCGCTGGGACCTTGTTCTCTCACTCTAGGGTATCTTCCAGTTGGTTTCTACATGTGAGGACAGATAGGGCGGATCTAATACAGCCAGTATCAGGAGTAGGAAGCTCTCAGAAGGTTAAATGCCAATGTACCTACCTAGTAGTTAAGTTAGCTATCACCTAGGAATCCTGAATGTTCCAGCACAAGTTGTTGCTTTTCATACTCTTGTGGGGTTTTATAGTTACTATTGCCCTTTAAAAATGCATCTGTCTTGTGATTACTTCTTTATTGACTGAAAAATACTGTGCCAATACTGTCTTTTTTTCAGTATATTAGGCATCCCCTAATAATCCTAGTCCCTCTATTAGGAGCTATCTATAGAAGACTACTTCAGCCACCAGTGAACGGCTTGAGAAACAGAAAAGCACTTAGTTTGTCCCCTGAGACCAAAAGCTTCAAATCCCTACTTTTAAGTTGCTCTGGGCTTGAGACACAATTCCATTCTCCTAAATGGCAGCACTACACAGTGCTGCAATTCCACTGAGTCATTCCTTATGTAAATACTCATTAAGAGAGGCTTGGGTAACATTATATTTGCAACATTCTTCTCCAGATTCTGTAATTTGAAATCCAGCTATAAAGCTAAGGCAGCTCTCTCATTAAGTCACAAATACCAGACAGAATACTTGCCTTGGCAGCCACAAAGAGTTTTTTCTGGAATGTTTGCAGACGAAAATCCTCTCCCTTGACCAAAACAACAAAAGGCATTATACCCACTGCTCTGGTTTGAAGATTTAAACACAATACAGTCGGAGCAGAAAGTTAATGGTAAATCAGTGTTGTCTGACACAGCTTCATGCAATATTCTGATCCCATTGACGTTTTGAGGATAATGTGGCACCATTATCCATTCAAATTGTGGAGTCTCAAGAGAATCACAATGTTTTTCTTAAATATTATTTTCTGTACATAGCAGCTCTAAGCAAAGGACAAGAACAGTATGCCTGCAGAGAGCAATAATAAACACATTTTAAAAGCTATAAAACCATCACAGACCTTGAGCTGATACTGAGCAACCTACAGTTTCCTGGCCCCAAATCTGCAAACCAGTTTCCACTAAATTACCTACTACTAGATTGCATCAGTCAGCTGTTTGCAAAACTGTGGATGAAATGTCTCACACAGAAGAGCAAAGTGTAAATGTTCCTGCTCGTTTGCAATACCTGGGATTTGAATTTGCTTACAGAAGAAATCCTATCATGTTCCTGTGCTGCTCCCATTTCCAAAATGAACAACCATTCAAGAATGGACATGAAGGAAGTTGGCAGATCTCATACAACATGCTTTTTTGCTCAAGTTTTCAGAGACTATGGGAACTCCTAGAAACTGATAGAAGTTCAGTGCAGTGCTGTGGGGTAACTGGCAGCATCATGGCTTTTAAGCACCACAGTACTGCACTGCACAAAGCAAACAGGATTCCTGGGGAAAAGGCTTATCCTTGCTCATGTTGCTCACCCTCCCCTATGTCAGGTGATACTGCCAAGTCCTGGGTGGTCTCTAGTGCAAGGACAGCTTTCAGCTTCCTTTATGTTTGCTCTGCTCTGCATGAGAGTGAGGCTGGACCTCACATTCTAGGGTAACCCCACTAATTAAGCTAATTAGCTCTGCATATCAGATTTCCTCTACTGACCTGATGAATGTAAGAGTATTGAGAACATGGTCTGCAGGCAGAAGGCAGCCAGGTGATCTGCCTGCGGTGCTGTGAGCGGAGCTCAGGTGGAGAAGCAGCTTCACCTCACCTCTATTACAAACACCTGCGCATGGCACTGTGGTCAATCGCCAAACCGCAGCGTTGTGCAGGTCACCTGTAAAGACGCAGCCTGCAAGTGGCACGGTGTATTTTCATTTACAAGAGAGAGATAAACAGGAAAACAGAAGACTCTGTCACACCTAAATCACTCCAACACAAAGCCAGCCTCTTGAACTGGGTCAGTATCGCAAACAGGCAGAACTAGAATCTGAAGACAAACAGGTTGCATCCAGCTTAGAAGACACTCGAAGTATGTTTTTTGCCTTTATAAGAATACACTATTTGTAACCTCAGAAAATTGCCATTTGGCTAACTAATAAGAACCAAAGTAATTTAAGTTCCAAACAGTAATCATAATAAAATACAGGTTTACAGTTTGCAACTTTAGTTACCAATAAGACTAAAGATATTTTGAGACAGACTAAAATAAGACATCTATAGTTTCAGTTCTCCTGTCAGAAAAAGGGAAATGCCTGTTCCTTCATACACTTAACTCGTGGCTGCTGTGGCACAGCTACTCATCAACCCAAGCACAAAAAGGAAGAACCAGACCTCCCATGACAAAATGATGTATTTACACCATGCTCACAGGCAACCAGCTGACTACATCACAGACTGACGGAAGCAGTTCAAGGATCACAGAGGTCCCCCACATATGGTAGCAAATTTTGGTTTTCCTAAAAGACATATAATAATGCAAATATTAATTATTTTAATACAAAAACACTTCTCAGGAAGACATCAGTCTTTATCTTTTTAACACTGTGAAGACACAGTTCCTCTGTAAAGCTGGATGATATCCAGAGGTCCTTTCCAACCCCTACCACTGTGATTCTTTGAAGGGTTGTGGATCTGCTCCATTTTCCAATTCCCTGTCCTTGATCAAGCTTACCAGCTAAAATATGATTGTTTTATAGTAAGGGGTGCTTCATTACCTAGAGATTTCTAAGGGAGGATTCTGAAGGTAGGCTGGGCATTCCAATCAAATTATGAAAGAAAACAACCACAGAATAAAGAGGTAGTAGGTGTAAAAGTGCATGAAAGAATCAGAAGCTTTACATCTTTGGTAGCTCAGGAAACTCCTCTGAGTGTCTGTCACTTACCTGGCATGCCACATTGTACTTAGACAGAACGAGGCAAGCTCCATGCAGGTAAAATGCTCACATGAGATGCAAGAGACTGTTTTCAAGTCCATACCCTGAGCAGTGCTATAAAGTACACTGACTATTGGAAGCCCTCCTGTGCCTGTCTTTCTCTTTGCCAGGCAGAGAGAAAAAGGATGGACACTGGGCTGAGGATTTCTTTTAAATTTCAGCAGACTTCATAGGGCAGGAAAATGATGACCTTCTGGCTATTTTCAAACTGCATGTATACACACACTACAACAGCATCTCTAAGCCTTATTTCCAAAAATCCTTTGAGAAAAAACATTAACCCTGTGAGCAAAATGGACTCAAGCTACAAATCCTCAAGCCAGTAAGTGCACATGGGTAGAACAGCAGGAAGCAGTCTCAGACTCATTCCCGGGGCAGCCTTCCTTCCACAGTCAGCCTCTGTCTTTGGATAAGTAATTAGAAAAGATGACATGTGTATCCTGGCACAACTAGGTCCTAGGGAAACGTTGACAGATGTTACAGTATAAATCAGTTCTGATGCACATTCTGTTGCCTCCAGAGGCATCTTCTGGTCTTCCACAAAAGGTTACTGAACCATATATTATGCAAAAATGCAGATACAATTGGAAGGAATAAATGTAAGGTTCTGCTCTATCCCACTTAGACAGTCTAGTGCATGAATAATATTCCATCTGCATGATGGTCAAATGTGACTGAAATTGATTTTTGATGTACCACATGGAGGAGCACAGGCCTTAACAAGCTTAGTGACATAGGGGACCTTGTCAGGAATCTGTACAAAATTCATGATACAAGAGATTCGTATAAGTGAGAATCTGGGACAACGAAGAATGGGGGTTATATTACAGGAAACTTTTGTACCAAGTAATCAAAATTAATCAGATGCTGAAGGCATTCTCAAGTAGAATATAACAAAGTTTAGTCACATTAAATTTATAATAAACATGTGAAGCATGCCAAATGTGCAGCTACACATCCTGACCATTAACTTCTCTACATACATGAATAAAAGGCAAGCTATGGGAACAAAACAGCCCTCTGCTAGCATCTTTAGCTGGACAGATAGGTTTTTGCCTGCAGCCTCAATCTTTCACAGCCTACCTTTGTCAGCATCAGGGTAGCATGTCCTACCTGCATCCCTGATGTTCTGGATTTGCTCTAGGCTTCTTCATATCACTCCTAAAATGTTAGGGCATGATGCAATGGCATCTTGCAATTCTGCAGAGGAAGGAAAGCTTATAGCAATAATAGCCCACCCTGTCTTTCCTCTTCGAAGGTCGAATGCTTCATGACTCTGTAGTGCTGGAGTTAATGTGTAGAGAGCTCCTCTAGCCTCTTGATTCTCCATCACATTTACACTTGTATAATTCTGTCACCATTCTGAGTAGCCAGCCCTATTAAACACAGCAACAGCAAGAACTTGTGTTTGAGCTGTATTCAGCAGGAAATTGTTGCACAGCTCCACTTCAGTAATTTTTTGCACCTTGAACAAGCCAAATCTATTCTGCTAGCTCTGCTTGACTCACACCTCTTTCACATCTTGAAGGTTAGCTGAATTCTCATTATTTGGTCTCATCAAAATTCAGCATAACATGAACAACCTGGTGAAAACACCAGGCAAACCCCAGAACATACAGTCTGTTATTACACCAGATACAGGCTTTTCTTATAAATACTAATGCATCTTCAATATGCTTTACTGTAAACAAATAAATAAACAACAACAACAACAACAAAAAACACCAAACCAAACAAAAAACCAAACCCACAAATAGCAAAAATATTTCTTAAACTCCTTATTTTTCCAAACAAGCCATTTACAAACATTAGCTATAGGTTCAATTGAAGTACCAGGTTGAAACACTCCATAACAAGCACTTCTATTTTATCCCACTGAAACTGCTGTGACACCTTGAAGATTTTTCATGGTGACCTAGCTCTCCAGAATTTCATTAAGCTTTGAAGGACTATGGATATTAAAACCATTGTCAAAAGAATGAAAAAGCTGTAAGATAATAAATACTCTAAGTTTTGGAAATACCCTAGGCCAAAACAGATACCTTTATTCACTAACAGCTCGGCCTCAACAACAATCTTTGGACAAGCACTTGTTTACTTTTCACCTTGACCCATTATTCTCTCCAGTATGTAAATGATGTTGATGCCATTGATGATATTTCCATCCATGTGCATTCACTGCACTCTGTTCAACTCATTTCTGGAATATTAAATGCTTCATTACTTGATCAACTCTTCAAATCCTGTGCCTACATCAGGCAAACCACTTAAAACAACCTCCATATCCTGATGAGGCAACAGCATTATCTGCATTTTCTAGGAGGAGAGGAAAGACAGAGAAAGAATAAATTTCCTTTTAAATTAGAATGTCCAACCTAAAATACATTTTAGGATCCATTTTTCTAAGTTCTTTATAGCAGAGTGAACACTAAAATCACTGATTTGATTTACTTCAAACTGGAAGTCAGCATCGAATGCTGAAGTTGCAAGCCAAAAATGACAATAAAAACACCAACACTAAACAAAAAAAACAAAACAAAATAAAAAAAACCCAAACTCAAAACAAACAAACAAAAAAAAAAAAACAAAAAGAAAGAAAGAAACAAACAAAAAGAAAAAAAAAAAGAGAGAGGAAAACAGCATCAATATTTTTTTCCAGTGCTTTAAATCACTATTCCCAAACTTATAAACTGGATAAAATTCAATCTCAATATTCTCAACAAGGAGACTGTGCTCTGACATCCTTCCTGCCTGTCACTCTTGGTGTTCCCCACCATGCTGGCCATGCTGCAGCCTGTGTGACAAGCAGAATACATTGTCATGCATAAAGCCACTCCACAGTTGTGGCTGGTTCCCTCTCAGATGTGTCTTTCTCAAGAAGGGCTCAAGACAGAAGGTATCACGATTAATTTTAAATGGACAAAAATTGTTTTAACAATTCTAAACTTGGGGATTTTGCAGCCTTGGTTTCATTTGACTGTTTGATGCTAATAGCTTCCCCTATGCTTAAAGAAATGAAAAGCAAACCTAAAAACTTCCCAGTAACTTAACCTTAACCTTCTGTGCCTTGAGCCACAGCATCTCCACCAGTTAGCCCAGATATGAGTGTTGGGACTTGAGAACAGGTAACAGAAGAAGGGTGAAGGAAGACGATGTTCTTTGAGACGCTGTAATGCAGTAAGACCCTGGGTCAGCCTGAGGTCTGAGAATTGAGACAGCAAGGCTGGAACAGACAGAGCTTGGGAAGAGGCTTAGCACCAGCCAGAGTGGGCCTGGGGAAAAGTGAAGTGAACCTGCTCAAGCCAGCAAGTTTAATTTCAAAAAGTAGTTGCTTTTCCCTATCTTGTTGCATTTAAAAAAATCGGAGATTTGATCTTGTGATGGTTTGGGAGTTACCTGACCCCAGCCTCCCAATAAATCACCCAGACTAGGCACGGCTGTTTGGAAATTAAAGCATGAAGCTTTGAGCTCACAGCTTAGCACAATATACAAGCAGATATTTACACAACATACATGAATAGTTACAGAAATATACAAGTGAAAGGTAATACAGAAACACAATCCCCCTCCCAGAAATCAGAGTCCCCAGGAGGGGCTCCCAACCATGCTTCCACCTTCTTCCCACCCCTTTACCTTATCCCAGGGTTTGCCTTATGTGCAAGGTGAGTTTGGAGGATCAGCCGGGGGGGTTAGAAGGAAAGTGGTTAGTTAGGTTACACATCAGAACCCCAGCAGACACAGCAGCTCTCAGAGAGAGAGAGACTCTCTGCATTATCTATGTTTGTGTCCTTGTTTTTATACACACCAGGAAGCCTATGAGCGCAGCAGACATCACCATTGCTTTTCACAGCCTATGTCTATTTTTTTCCATTACAATATTCCAATTAGCCTCAAACTAGCACAGATCTTTTAACACATGAAGGGCTTGAGAACTGTGAGGATGTGGACAGCATCTAGCTGAATGGGAACACTAAATGGAAAGACTTCTTCCCTCCCCCACTACGGGATGGCTGTTCAGAGATCAGCTTTTTAAACAGACTCATGCAGCATGTTTGAACCATTATGTTCTGCTCTGGAAGACATTCAGGCACCACAAATTCATGAGCTAAAGGGTCTGTTGGTGACCAGTTTAGTCCACTGATTTATTCCTACCTGCTGCAGTGGCATGAGCTGCCTCAGGCCACTATGTTTGCGAAGAAAAGAAGAGCTCCATTTTTCAACCTGGGTTTAGATTTACACATAGATTCCATAATGTCTCAAGTTGCTTTAACTCCCTTCCAGATTTTCATTATGGAACCATGGAATTTAAAGACAAGAAACCAAAATAAAAGTTAATATAATAAAGCCAGTTAAATGTTCCTTTCTACTGACAGTCAATTCAATTTCCACAGACAGGAAACAGAAATCATTCCAATAGTCATTCACCAGGGTGCTTCTCTGCATTTTGACATATTTTGGTTTGCGTTCTTCTAAATGCATCACTCTTCAAAGTGTTTAGGGATCTTATTCCCTGGCAGATAATGATGCTTCAGTATGGATGTATACAGAGGGGACTGCAGCAGCTTGAACGATGGAAGCTAATAACATCAACACAGCATGTGTATGATTTTATGCACAGCCACTTGGCAAGAGTAAGAGTGTTTTTAGTGGAATGTGGCTATGCTAATATTCCCTCCTGTGAATAGCTCCTTTTCACTGTATAATCAAGACCTCCATGCAGTGATCTGAGATGCCTTTTCACAGAGACGCTTTCAAAAATGAAATTATCTTCATTATTATTAATTTTATGAGAATAAATTGCTTTGGAGTTTAGTGCTAATTACTGTCTGTCATGGTAGGCCTGAATAGGCCAAAGGTGGGCTTGTACATGTCCTGGCTTGCCCAGGCATGCTCTCCTGCTTCCCCTCCCTCTGTGTTTGGGGTGGTGGCTGCAGGAAAGGGTATGGAAGCCCCAGTTTCACCTAATATGGGCAAACTGGGCAAACTGCCATCCTGATTGGCTAATCTGTGTCCAAAGGCCCATCAGTCTTGGGCTGAAATGGATATAAAGGATGAGCAGGTAGCACATTGAGTGGGTTTGCTCTTGTGCTATTACTACCTCATCGATCCTGAGCTGGGTGGGACCCCCAGCAGCACGATCAGGCTTTGATGCCTCCACGCATTCGGCCTGCACAGCCAGTGTGACACCGTGCCAGGACTGCACATCACAAGACATCTGCCTGCACATGAGAACCTGCTGCCAAGAGAGCCAGGACCAGGTCAGAGATGTCTGCCTCCTCTATCTGAAGCACCCAGTAGCTTGAGGAAACTCCAGAGCCTCTAACAGCTTCCAACCTGGCAGCACCCCACCACGTGGTTTGGGTATTGTCCCATGATATTTTTTGTGAGTAAATACTTCAAGTCTCTTATAATCATTAACTGCCTTCTGCCATAAGCATAAAGGAGCTTCCTGCGTATAAACCTCCTCTGCCAGTAAAAATGCTTGCTTATGTTAGTTGCCTTTAAAGTGTTCCAGTTTACCTGTTCCCTATTATGTACAAATTTCCAAACCGTGTGTTTTTGAACCTTGTATATAAGTTTTGTGGCTAGATTTAATGTTAATAAACAGTTTGCATAGTTATTAACAATCTCTGCCTGGATATCAAAATTAATATAATTATTAATTTTGAAACAGTCCCTCCTTTACAGTGTCCCTGTCACATAGCCCAGTAGGGGGAGGTGTAGAAATTCATGCACCAGAATCACAAAAGATACAGGCTGCAACCTGGCAAAGCAATCAAGTGACTGCTAATAAGTGTAGCAGAGACCTTGAGCTAAAATGTCTCCAGCCACAATGACCTCACAAGAGGACACAGTGAAGAGGATGTTTCCCCTTCCACCTAAACCCCAATAGGATGACCTGCATCTCCAGGGAGAACTGCAGAAAGAATGGTACCCTTTTCTGCTGCACTTGATGAGCTGCCAGCCAGCATACCTGACTGATAGGAAATCCACGTGTGAATTTTGGCACGTCTGATCTTGTATCCCCTTGGTTTGCAAACAAGACATTTCCACCAAAATACCTTTGAAACAAGTATTTAAAAGCATAGGTGGAAATCCATTACACCCCAGAGGTTTCTGCCTTGATTTCACCTACAGAGGAAGGCTTTGGGGAGACAGGAAAACTCAGTAACCTTGACTCCCATTATCACTTCAGAATAGGCCAGATAAGCTCTTGGATCACAACTAAGATACTTCAGTCTAGTACCAGCTGCCAAGTGGTTAACCACAGGCTTAGGCTGAGGTTACTGTCCAAGACAGTATTGTCTTACCTGTCACAATGTGGTGGCAGCAATACATGAAACAAGACCTCTGATACAGCCTCAGCTAGTCCTTAGAATGCCTTCTTTGGGGCTCACGTATAAAACTGAGTCCCCAGACACTCTTAGCAGTAACCTGAAGAGATAGATCTGCTTGATGAAACGGAAAACCACACAACTACTTACAGAAAACGGCAATGCTGATAACTGTTCACCTCCTCAAAAATTCGCACTTCTTAAAATTAGTTTTGGTTTCCAACCTTAAAACAAATGTGAGAAGGAAGCTAGGAACATCTGAAAAACAAACCCAACCCCACAAAAACCTAATTCATGCTGTTTTATTCAAAGAGAAGTACCAAAAGACTGTCTGCATGAGAAGCAGTGAATGTGGAAACTCCTGCTGCTTTTAGTGCTTTTCTGTAAGCTACAGTCAGCAGAACCAAACACTATAATACCGCATTTCCTATGTAAAAACAGTTTACTAACTGCTAGGTAAGAGAAATAAAAGTTAAAAGGAAGAAACCACTTTCTCCATTCTCTCTTCCTCTCTCCCCCATTCAACCAGGGATGCATAAGACGAAGTTGTTCAATAAACCTTAAGATATAAATAATTATGAAGAAAGAAAAAAAGATAGCATAAATCACTATTTGGGTACTGATGCAAATTCAAAGCCAAGCCAAATGCTGCACAAATCACCATGTGAAAATTTTTACCTCTTAAACTAAACACCATTGCAAGCAGATCTGTTACAGCATACACCCCTGAGACCTAAGGCCTGAAAGCAAAGCATGTTGCAGGAGGAGGTTTAAGCTTAATGGATTTATTTAAGATACTGCATATAGTGAGCACTTCAGTTTTATGAAAACCCCACCTGCTTTATTTAAAGTGGGTTTACAGATCTCTAATTAAATAAAGACATTATCACAAGCTGAAAAAACAAATGTAAAGTTTGATTGGATATGAAGAAGCAGGCAAAATAACATCAACATTGCATCCATCATAGCCTCATTTGGTTAATTACATTCATATACGCGGTAGAATAATTTTAATTAGTAGCACTGGACATATTTTCAAGTTGTCTGGAAGTAGGAGATTTCAATAATTTATCCTCCTTTTTTGGAACTCGGAAATATTTCCCTACTTGATTTTAAATGGCCATGCCCTTAAATTTTCCCCATGAATCATGAATTATTGGCACAGCTCCCTCACTACTAACAGGTGGACTAAACTGGAGTGGAACTGGGCACACGTTCTCCTAACTGCAGCTTTTCAGTGGAAGATGTTAGCTTGGAGTTGCAGTCAAGGATTTCCCCCCCACCACCCCACCCCTTTTTTTTTTCCCTAATCAAATTTCAAATGCAGATCTCCTGTAAAAGCACCTATTACTTTCAGATAAGCTAAGGCTGCATTTCAACTCACTTACAGTATTCCCAAGTGACCTCATGAAACAGTGGGGCTGTTTTGTTATCTGGAGTGGTAGTTGTACTTTTGACCCCAGCAGCTAACAAGAAATACGGACTGACTTTTTCCTAAGAAGGGGAGCTGCTAGTGAATGCTGCTTCATACCCTGTTAGTTGAGAATCCGTTACTGTAGAAAATACAACTTCTCCAGAACCGGACATATCAAAATAAAATTGCTTATCTTGGAGCAACAAGTTCTGCCCAACAAGGTTCCTACCAAACATCTGCATCTACCCAACAAGGTTCCTACCAAACATCTGCATTGGGCTTCTCTCTTAATACTGTGTTCTCTGGTGGCTCAGGTTGTGCCCCACACTTCTTTCTTGCTCTGCCTTTATGTCTGTCTTGTCTCTAAACACACCCCTGCCTCCTGCTCAGAGCAGTGGGAATCCTTCTAGCCCTAACAGTCCTGTCTTTGTCTTTGGTAACACAGGTAGCACCCATGTTTTGATCCGGCAACTGCTTGTTTTCAGAAGTAAGTTGCAATGCCTTCCCACAGCTATCTTAAATGACATGCCATGCATTCTTAGCTGAATTATACATAGCTCAGAAATGCTTAATACGTTGCCATGTTTTTCACAGTTAAAAACATTACTAAAATTCCTAATTCCAGTACTGAAGGCTAGAAAATATCCCCAAGGTTTCATTTTCAACGTTGGTTTACCTCCTAGGCACCGTTAAACATTGTTAATTTTTAATAGCATACTAATATTCCTTTTTTTTTTTTTTCTTCACTTACGTTACTAGGGAGTTATTCACCCACTGAAGCAGCAGCACTCTGCATTCTGCCCAGATTTGAGTTGGTAGCAAGTGGAGGGTACAAGGGATTGCAAAAACACACAGCTGTGCTGAAGGTAGCAGAATACCTGCCCCAGCCACACAGCTCTTCATTTTTTTTACCATTGCCCTTACATCAGACAAGCCTAAAGCACAGAAGACTTGACAGAAATGTGCAACCGTGTACAAGTTTTTCCAGTCTGATATGAGCAAGAGAGCAGTTGATAAAAGTGTCTTTATTATAATTTCTATGATCTCAATGCTAGGCGATTGCTAAGATTCTCACACGCAATTTTGGTTTAGCAGTCACTGTTGTTACTGTTTTCATAGAAGAAAGCGAAGTGCCACTGCATCAGCCTGCCTGCCTGACAGCTCAACCCAAATCACAACGTTCTGCTTTCCCCTGTAGAACATCTGTGAAGCATAATTAAGCACATCTTGAATATTAATAGTTCTAATGTCACTGATGTAATGTCCTAGGATACACTGGACCAGTTCTGTTTCAGAGTACTGTTTTATTTAAGAGCTTTGCCAGATGTTCTAATCATTTCACTTAGATTTTTTCCACTAGAACAGTTGCCGAGAGCTGTGAACATCCTGCCTTTGCCAACTGTCAGGGAAATAATTTCATCCCCAAAGAGGAGGTGAAATCTCCAAGAACCTACCATTTTTTAAATTTTTTTTTTCCTTAAACAATAAAGAATTACAGCCTTTAAATCCACATGAGGTCAACAGACACCTGGCAGATTTGGGAATCTTGAGTGGGGCTTAGACCAGGATGACCTCCACACATTCCTTCCAGCCACAGGCATCCTGAGACCCTGAGTGAGTGGTTCCTCTTTGTGGAGATTAAGGTAGCAGCATTTACTGTCAGGATTGTTTTCGAAGGCCACGACTTAGGCCAGCATCTGCTTGGCCTTGGGCTGTGTGTTGGGTAAGCATGTCTGAAGTGCCTGGGCAGGAAGATATTCTGATAATAAAAGATGATGATGTGCACTTGCGTTTGCCATGCTCATTTCGCAATGTACTCTCCTGCACAGGGATTATTTTAATCAACAGTGGTAACTGCTCCATCAATCTGATAAACAAGGTGAGTTTGGGCAGCCTGGTGGAAAGCCAGACCAGATGACTAGCTAGCACCGCGCTAACTGCGTGCTGAAATATGCTACGCTTCACTGTGCCGACCACACACTCACCCGACAAACAAGTCACACACAGGTCCTGAAGAGACAGATGACACAAATGTTATCCTGCCCGTATTTATCTTCATAAGGGTAAGTTCTGTGTGGGCAAACGATCTCGCTCAGAATACAACTTAAATAGCTAAACTGTGTTGTAAAGAATGCTTCTGAATCTAAGTTTTACATAGAATATATAATAACACATTTTAAAAAGGATATACCTTGTTCAAAACTTTTTTCTTTCTTCTTCTATGCCTTGATGAAAATTTCATAATAAATTGGTCTCAGACTGGTAACACTTATCAAGGAATGAGTTGCTGAAAACATCTTCAAAGTAGATCATGATATGAAGAGCAGAAGATGTAGTTTATCACCATCCTCATTAACAGATGGTATTAGCACGTGTCTCATAAATAACAAGGGGAAAAAAAAGGAGATGAAAAAAAGTAATTTTTCAAAGGTGGCCAGAGTTTCTAATATTAATTTATGTGTTAGAAGGAGAAAAAAAACCATATATATATATATGCAGTAACAAATACCCTAAGCAAAATATGAACATTTTACCCAAATTGTTCTGAATGTTTCAATTGTCCCTCACTTGCTTCCTTATAACATATGGGAAAAAAAATCAAATTATAGAAAAAAATTATCTTGGTCTGTAACTATTGCCTATTTAGTATTTGAATCAAAACACAACCAAGAGTACAGGGGGAAAAAAATGCAAACATGACAGAAAAATCTTACCTACTGTGCCAGGAAAAAATGTTCCAACCAGAAATTATGAAAGAATAAATTCCCTGTTCCAGGAAACTTTTAGCTGCTTAGACAAAGCAGAATAGTTTTAGTGCGAAATGGAGAAAGATACCCTAGTGAATAGTTATAGCCATTCAGAGTCACCTGGTAATCAGAAATGCCAGGGTACGACAGCTTCAGTTGTTTCTGAGGGGACTGCACACAGTTCAGAACGGGCTCTGGGTATCAGTAAGAAGAGGTAGGTTGTTTGAAAAGAGATCAACACAACCTGTGTAGAAGACAAGTCCAAAGTGCCAGCAGGATAGAAAGGATGAGCGATTCCTCTATTTTAAACATGTACACATAAGAACAGGTGTCTGGCCCAAAATACACTCTGCATCATGTCCACAAATGTGTGCTAAAGGACAAAAAAAGCAAAGAACCAACACAAATCTGAACTGAGTATATAGAGAATTCCAAAACTGCTATCTGCAAACCACAAAACCTACAGCTCCCAACTCCTCTGTCAGAACATTTCAGGTACTGGATTTGCTTTCCTGTAGTAGCTGATACTGGAATCAAGTACCTCACCAGGCAAAATACTTAACATAAGGGATACAGGTTTAGTCGTGGTGTGGTGCTAGAACATTTAAAAGATTAGCCAGAGTTGCCATAGCAAATTAAGAAGTAGCTTTCTAATGTATTTATATTTTTATCCCAGAATTCCATCACAAGAACCCAGTAGCAGAAACCCTTCTCTAGACTAACAAACTGATGGTGCTGCAGAAATAGCTGACCCAAAGGCTCCCACCAAGCAGCCCTGGTATTGCTGGTGGCAAGCAGTGATGTACCTTGTATTACTACTGCATTCACACTGGGGCTGATACATTTTGACTTGGCTGATTGTTTAAGAACCACTCATTGTTTTCTTTCCTTTTTTTTTTTTTTTTTTTTTTTTTTCAAGGGATTTTTGTTTTGCTTATTGCCTTCTTGCCTTCAAAGTTTTCATCTCGAAGACNTTAGAAGCTTTTGTTTAACAATTAAACACTAGGCAGTGCTTCATAAGTGCTAACAAACCACAGCATCCTCTTGCCAGCTGATGAAGAGAGAAGAAAATTAATTCCATTACCTCTGCTAGCAGAACATGTGTGCCAGCCAGGAACTGCAAACAAATGAGCACATGAAAAAACCCAAACCAAGGTCAATATTGACAAATCTGTTCTTTCTAAAGTAGACCTGTGTTCTAGGCCATTGCCAGAATTTTCAAGTAGGCTGTAACCTTACAATCTTACAAACTGTATTATCAAAATCCATTTTTCCAGTGGCTAACTTGCAAAAGTTCACAGAACTACCAGCAAAGCTGAGCACTGAACCTGCAGATCCGTGACTTTAGGTCTCTGTGACTGCAGTCTCCCCCTGGGGAGCTTTACAGCTGTCCTCAAACCAGCAAAACAGACAGGAACATTTTTTATTTCAACAAAGTGAGCATACAGCGCACTTGCTTCCAGAGAGCAAAGGCTCCTCTTAATGGGCTTTAATTAATTCTGTTAATCAAGAGGTTGAAGTTTAATCTTACATCCTCTTTTTTCAGTCTAAATCAAGGACTGATGGCTTCACTGTTTCATCAAGATGGGCACAGAAACTGCTGAGCAAGTTTCCACAATCAGCAACAAATCTCTTTTGTTACTGTGTAGTCCAAACAAATGAGGTTTGGACTACAAATGAGAGGATGTAGTCCAAACAAATGAGGTTTGGACTACAAACAAGGAGCATAATTGGGGAATGAACTGCAACCCTCCACCAAGTCCCTTCTTCCTAACATCACCTTGCCATGTAATGGACCCATTGCCAGACTTCAGCGCTCCAGTGCCAGGGCTATATGCACACTGCAGGTAACTTTAAGGTAGTGTGCATAGATGAACGGTGACCATAAACACCACCACAGGCATCCTGTCTACTGTGACCGGTGGCCTTCTACCTCAGGCATAGCGGGGGAATCTTGAGAAGTGAACCACTCAAAGGGATTCCACACATCATAACAAAGAGCAAACACCTGGCTACAACCACAGACATTAAAAGACCATTTACAACGGTAATCATCACATGGCTCCTTACATTCGTTACCACTTCTTCTAACTCTGAAGCTATAGTTTCATTCTTTCATGTTGTTTTACCCAAATTTCCCAAAGCATTAGTGCATTTCATAGAATCATAGAATCATAGAATGGTAAGGTTGGAAGGGACCTCAAGGATCATCTAGTTCCAACCCCCTGCCATAGGCAGGGGCACCTCCCACTAGTACAGGTCACTCAAGGCCTCATCCAATCTGG